>KZ651133.1:171916-217503 GCA_001010745.2 Gerris buenoi
CCCCCCCCCCAGCCTGCCTCTAATCGCTAGTCATTACTTTCTCTTGCCCGCCTAATCTGCATATTGCCGCTAAAAATCTATCCACCCTCCCTCTCATTCACACCCCTGTTTTCACTGACTTTGCAAGGGTTCTGGGAGTAATCCAAAGTCAAAATCGTATTCTTTTATTAATCTAAACCTCTACCCTTTTGCTTAAATGGGGGGGAAAAAAACAAAAACTGAATTATTTTGCTTAAGTCCTTACCTATGGTAGCATAGAAGCATTCTAAAGAACGACTTTTTCCACCGACTTTGTCGGACTCAATAATTTCTTAAAAGAAATACGTTTCAGATGTAAGGGTACATTTTTAGTTTCGTGTTTAACATTTTTGCGAACTATCATGTATTATCTCTTAAAAATTACTCGTCTGATTTTAATGAAATTACAATGGTAGTTTTTACTTAAGTTACTGTTGGAGATCATATTAATTTTAACCTTCGTATAAAAATAAATTTGTCCCTACTGGAAATCGAAAATGGTCTAAACAACCACCCTTATCAAACTCATGTGATCAATTACCCAGTAATAGGAGGCCAGAAAGCTATGCGCCACACTAATTGGCAGGCTTTTTTTTCTATAAATGGAAGTTGAAAACATTTTTTTGGGTTTTGCAGATGTAATAGATAACGAGGGGTTCTAACATTTAAATCTATAGTGTTAAGAACGGAAAGACAGATTTCGCAGACTTTACATATTTAACGAAACAATTAAACAATTATGTGTAGCTCTTGACGGTGTTCTCAAGATGACTACGTCAACTTCCAGTCTTTTCGGTCTGACATCAACCTTAAACTTGCTGTACAGTTGAAAACGATAAATAAATATCCCTGAAATCTGACATATAGTATGATTAAATTCTTTAAACAATACTGCTTGTTCTTGCAACAAGATGTTAGTAATTTATTCAAAAAATAGCTATAATGATTGTGTATTAATGAAACCAATATAACGATAATTGTATTGAGGGACTCACTTCACTGGTTCATTTGGTTAGGTTGCCTATTCTAAATTACATTAATGTGTAATAAACATTTTCTTGTCTAAATTATTATTTTAGAGATAATATCAACTTTGTATATAGAAGATTGATTTTAATTTTTTTTTAATAACAGTTTTTAATATTGTCCATTCAAAGTGGTTGAAACAACCACAACTTTTTTTAAAAGTATAATTCTTGAAGCAGAAATCCAGGGTTTGTAGAGGGGTCAAAGAAATGTCTATACTTCCGTATATATGTGCTTTTCTACCGGAAACGCCTACAATCCCAGGGACACTTATTAACTTTGAACCAAGCTGAAACGTCAGCATGAGGGTGAGACTTTTTTGTTCTCCGACGATAGTGAAGGCACACAATCGTCCGACCCTAATCAAGGTTGGATTGTCCGACCGGGGACCACAAAAGATTTTATGATTCAGCTTAGGATGGGTCAAAGTTAGAATTGACAGTACTCGGAGTGCTTTTCTTTAGTCCCGAGGGTTGTACAGCAATTAAAGCAGATCAACTTTAACAATACCTGCTCCTTTTAAATCCACCAAATCTCGGACACACTCAAAAACATTAACATTTTACCCAATAAATTTAACTTTCCAGAATACTGAATACATATTATATTCTAAATAAGATTAGTTTGCTGTGCAAGGCTTAATTAAAATAAGGTAATTGGGTTCTTAGTTCTGAATGATTACACTCACCACAAGCTAATAATATATTATAAAATATTAGCTAAAATAATAATATTACAGAAGCTATTCTATAATAATAGCGATTAATTCACTAATACTAATAATTTTACGATTTCCTAGCGCTATTATGTTTATTCACATTATTGATGTTTCAAAAATTAAACAGAATCCATCTTAGTTTATAAAACTTTATTAATTATTATTATATTAAGTTGCAATCGTTGTTATTTTTCTTCCCCATAAAATTGTTTGCTTTATGAGTGTTTTTTTAACATCGGAGTGGCAAAATAAAGTAAAGGGTTTAAAATTAAATCCTCTAGTTTGTCGGTTTTTTACGATCGAATAACTTGGAAGTTAGACTTTACCCAGGATTGAATCGCTCTCATAGAATCGAAAGGGTGTTAGTTAACGGCCGTTTTCCAACAGAAAGGCAACCCTAATTGTCGTTTATGACTTTTCTCGAGGGAACTGGAAAAGTTCATTTAATAAGGAAAGGGTTAAAATGAAAAGGGTTTGGTCATCGTAAAGGTGGCATCGACGGAGGAGTTCACGAAAAAGAGAATGTAATTGGCTCCTACTATAGTACTTCCACGAGGACACCAATAAAATTGAACCCGGATTCTTTTCAACGCTACATTATCCCTCTTCGAATAATTTACGACCCTTTCATAATTCTTAACGTCGTTGAAGAGACGGATTCCGGCTGACGATAACAATTGAGACATTTAACGACATTAGCATAACTAGTCCGTTTTTATTGCCACGCGGTTTGTGGTGAGCTGTCAATAAACAGTTGTCAATTTTACTGACCACTGTTTGAACAATGTTGCCCTAAAATTTATAGCACTTGCCATTTTGTAAATACATATTTAAATCAGTTGACACACATGCATTCGTCAATGTACTTAATATGAAATAAAACTGGTTGACTATTATGTGATATTGAATGCCGTAACGGCATTGGGAAACCTTTTCTCAATAAGCACTGTGATGTGAAGTAAAAAATGTAAACAGCAATAATATTTTTAAAAGAAAATAATGTACTCATTTGTTGCTTTTGAAATAAATAGTAAAGTGTGGTTAACTTCATAACTGAGCAAGTACTGCCTCAATTTTTTAACCTATAATTACAATGATTGGCGTCTGCTCCTTAATTATCCTACTCCAAACATCGTCTCTATTACTTCGAATTTATTTCTTTTTACTTTTTTACCTAGCATTATAAATCTGTGGATTTAAGGTGGCAAAGATCGCACCTGTCAACTCAGGCATTGAACTCAATACAGAAAGACTTGTTAAATATTTTTTACATGTCTAGTGATGTACTCATGCCTTTCATAATCACATTAACTTAAATTCATTTCTATAGTTTTCTGCTCTCTGGAACAAGCCACCTAAAAAACTGTATAAAAAAGCAATATATAACAGGGTGAAATAATTATTAAATTTATTTTTTGAATCAGGGACGGACCTTGAATCCTGCGAACTACGCGACCTCAGAAGGCATGACGCCTTTACTGAAAGAGTGTGCCAAACAGGGAAATATGGATAGAAAATGTAAAAATATTGCGATACAATACATCGATAATGTCTAATATTTGCGATATTGGCGATGCCTGAGCGAAAACTCCTTCCCCAGTTAGCTAAATTAGTTAGTTAGTTAAATAGACTCAGTTAGATAGTTTAATTGACTTGACTAATCGTCTATACTCGTCTGTACAATGAAACACTTAACCAAAGTAACAAAAGAGCTTGCAGACAAATTCGGAGTCAATGCTGAGTTTAAAAGGTAATCTCAAGCCTACTCAAAGAACAAAAAAAAAGTATTTCTCATTTAAACCTATTGGGGTAAAGCCAACTTATTTGAATTTGTGCATGACAAAGCGAGTACATCACTGAAAGAAATGCTTAAGCTTATTAGTTCTCTAATAGCTGGACTATTTCTTTCAGTGATATAAGGATTTAAGGAGTTTAGTCTTCAACTCCTTGTATCAAATAGACCATCTGTGAAACGGGATAAAGAGGATAAAAAAAAACGTGGGGCAGTCTTGAAATAGTGTGTACGTACGCAGTAGTGAACGTGATTGATAGAAATGATTTTTTCAACGAGCTCCATATTACTTTCAGTTATTATGGCCTCTGGTAAAGTAAGCATAAGAATAATCCTTACTTTTCCAGTGCCAGTAGCCACTAGTGAAGGTGTGAACCTTCGGCGGTGCCTCAGGAGAAAACTTAACCTCGTGCAGAAAAACATACTTCTCTCCCTTGTTGCGTAAATAACTATTGCTTAATACTTAAAAAAATGTCTAGAATCAGCCCTGTATTAAATCAAGCTTAATTAAACAATATGAAACTACACATTTGTGGTAATTATTTTTATTGCTTTACTTTAATGTTTTTTGTTATTAGGGTTTTGTAGATACTTCTCAAAACCCTTATGCCGAGGGTGATGTGTCCGTCCGTCCTTCGCTCTTTGGTTCACAGGGCCCGAACCGTTTAAGCGAAAGTGCTGAAATTTCAAACTAAAAGAAAATTTGGAGTGCGCCCAAAATTTTATTTTTTAAAAATTTTGAGTTGGGTATCAAATGAAAGCTGCTGAAGAGTAGGATACAAATATATATTTGCTTATTTAAATTTTTCATTCTTTATTGGTTTTATATGTCAAAATATACCCAAAAAAATCCCCCCCCCCAAACATTATATAATGGCTGGTCCTAAAATGTCGAAATTATTCATGGTTATACCGTATGGTTGGGCGATGAAAATTTCCCGAAAATTTAAGTTATCATGTCGTTATTACCGATAAAAAACATTGTGACCCCCCGGGGGATCGAACCTGGGACTCTTGGGATCGCAGAAAAAAAATCACAATTACATAACGGGTATGCTTTATCATCTACAAAACCCTAAAAAGTACTTGGACGCAAGTACTTCCCTGTGATTTTTTANCTCTCTCTCTCTCTCTCTCTCTCTCTCTCTCTCTCTCTCTCTCTCTCTCTCTCTCTCTCTCTCTCTCTCTCTCTCTCTCTCTCTCTCTCTCTCTCTCTCTCTCTCTCTCTCTCTCTCTCTCTCTCTCTCTCTCTCTCTCTCTCTCTCTCTCTCTCTCTCTCTCTCTCTCTCTCTCTCTCTCTCTCTCTCTCTCTCTCTCTCTCTCTCTCTCTCTCTCTCTCTCTCTCTCTCTCTCTCTCTCTCTCTCTCTCTCTCTCTCTCTCTCTCTCTCTCTCTCTCTCTCTCTCTCTCTCTCTCTCTCTCTCTCTCTCTCTCTCTCTCTCTCTCTCTCTCTCTCTCTCTCTCTCTCTCTCTCTCTCTCTCTCTCTCTCTCTCTCTCTCTCTCTCTCTCTCTCTCTCTCTCTCTCTCTCTCTCTCTCTCTCTCTCTCTCTCTCTCTCTCTCTCTCTCTCTCTCTCTCTCTCTCTCTCTCTCTCTCTCTCTCTCTCTCTCTCTCTCTCTCTCTCTCTCTCTCTCTCTCTCTCTCTCTCTCTCTCTCTCTCTCTCTCTCTCTCTCTCTCTCTCTCTCTCTCTCTCTCTCTCTCTCTCTCTCTCTCTCTCTCTCTCTCTCTCTCTCTCTCTCTCTCTCTCTCTCTCTCTCTCTCTCTCTCTCTCTCTCTCTCTCTCTCTCTCTCTCTCTCTCTCTCTCTCTCTCTCTCTCTCTCTCTCTCTCTCTCTCTCTCTCTCTCTCTCTCTCTCTCTCTCTCTCTCTCTCTCTCTCTCTCTCTCTCTCTCTCTCTCTCTCTCTCTCTCTCTCTCTCTCTCTCTCTCTTTCACACGCACATTTTTTTGCAGGAAAAAAAGTTTGAGATTACTTATTTTTATGTATTAATAAAAAACTATCAGCCATATTGATTTTTATGGCGTGAAGCTTCATAGGTTATCTCTTATATGGTTCTAGAGCGTCGTAGTGCAGGATAGAATGATGAATAATTCACAATCCAAGAGGGAAATTTAAGGACAAGAATATTTAGGTGCATATTATAGTGAGGGGTTGATGATGAAGAAGGTTATTACAATACGACAGAAGCAGAGCGAAGTCAAATACGATTCTATTAAGCTAAGTCAAAGTTAAGTTGGACTTGACGCCGTGCGCTAATGGTTAAACACGTAACAATGTTGATCATAAGACGGTAGCTACAAGCTGTCGAAACGGCAAGTACCATGTACAACTTCGTTCTGCACATCAAACGAATTTACCTGCCGACAAGGCGTCTACACCAGCGCTGAATCCATTAAGCAAAGCTAATCTCCCTTCCTCTGTTTCAGAGTTAATTATTAAGTTCTTAGCTCTACCTCAAAGAACAACTATTCCTTTAACCACACAGCGTAACAAAAGTGACAGATTGGCAATTTTTGATTTTTGCAAGAGTTCTTGACAAACAGTTAAAAGTCATTTATGGATATTTCCAAAAAAAAAAAAAAAATCGTTCTGAAAAACGAAAACATTTTATTTCTCCGATTTAAAATAACTCACAGTGAACATTTTTGTTCCATGCCTGTCTGTCTTTTTTTTTATCTTTTTTTTTATCCTATGCCTTAGTCGTCTAAGGCGGCTTCGGCCACGCGATGTCTAGTAGCCCAATATACATCACTTAAATTATTTTTGGTTTGCCGTACATGTTCAAGTGCTTGGCATGTGATAAGGTGCAGGGATGTCATGTCCCCTTGTTGACATAATGGACAGGTTGCAGATTCTGCGACTCCGATGCTCACTCAGGTGGCTCTGTAGANGATGTATGGAGCTTATTGTATCACTAGGTTTGGTAGAAGTTTAAATTGTACAACAAACTTTGTATTTTAGTCAAGTATGGGCTTAATTAAAAGTAAGCAAATCCTCGTTCCAGATAAGCCTTCTTATTTACCAACTAATAACGGTCGGTTAAGAGAGATTGGACCAAGCTTATTTCCCATATTAGCCTCTTTCGCATGTCGGGGCTACCTTACCCCAGTAGATAAACAGTTTTAGTCACCTTATTTAATCTGAATGACCCGGACACTTAAATTACTTGAATCGAATCTTTTTAACGTGAGTTTCATGCACCGTTTGCCGGCCTTAATCCTTTCGCTGTGCGAGGCGAATAGAGTGAAGCTCTTAAAAAGTTTTCAGAGGTTTGGGAAACCCTGGCACATCAGATTAGGATGAAACTTGATAAAACCTTTCTACCCTTTTCCACCTCTAAACTCTTATAGCTGCTATAACCTTAATTAGGTTAGGTAAATTAAATGCTTTGCTGTAATCCAATTTGGAGTTTAGAAAAGTATATAAAATAGAATTAAAAATAAACTACTTTTTCACTTCTACACGTGTATAAAGAATATAAAAAAATTCAATTGATTTATTATCGTATATTCAAATATATTTATTAGGTACTATAGATTTTAAATTGATCAAGCTGACTCAGTTATTTATAAGATTGCATTTTTTTCTCTCTCTCTGTCTTATCCTCCCTCTCTCTCTCTCTCTCTCTCTCTCTCTCTCTCTCTCTCTCTCTCTCTCTCTCTCTCTCTCTCTCTCTCTCTCTCTCTCTCTCTCTCTCTCTCTCTCTCTCTCTCTCTCTCTCTCTCTCTCTCTCTCTCTCTCTCTCTCTCTCTCTCTCTCTCTCTCTCTCTCTTTCACACGCACATTTTTTTGCAGGAAAAAAAGTTTGAGATTACTTATTTTTATGTATTAATAAAAAACTATCAGCCATATTGATTTTTATGGCGTGAAGCTTCATAGGTTATCTCTTATATGGTTCTAGAGCGTCGTAGTGCAGGATAGAATGATGAATAATTCACAATCCAAGAGGGAAATTTAAGGACAAGAATATTTAGGTGCATATTATAGTGAGGGGTTGATGATGAAGAAGGTTATTACAATACGACAGAAGCAGAGCGAAGTCAAATACGATTCTATTAAGCTAAGTCAAAGTTAAGTTGGACTTGACGCCGTGCGCTAATGGTTAAACACGTAACAATGTTGATCATAAGACGGTAGCTACAAGCTGTCGAAACGGCAAGTACCATGTACAACTTCGTTCTGCACATCAAACGAATTTACCTGCCGACAAGGCGTCTACACCAGCGCTGAATCCATTAAGCAAAGCTAATCTCCCTTCCTCTGTTTCAGAGTTAATTATTAAGTTCTTAGCTCTACCTCAAAGAACAACTATTCCTTTAACCACACAGCGTAACAAAAGTGACAGATTGGCAATTTTTGATTTTTGCAAGAGTTCTTGACAAACAGTTAAAAGTCATTTATGGATATTTCCAAAAAAAAAAAAAAAATCGTTCTGAAAAACGAAAACATTTTATTTCTCCGATTTAAAATAACTCACAGTGAACATTTTTGTTCCATGCCTGTCTGTCTTTTTTTTTATCTTTTTTTTTATCCTATGCCTTAGTCGTCTAAGGCGGCTTCGGCCACGCGATGTCTAGTAGCCCAATATACATCACTTAAATTATTTTTGGTTTGCCGTACATGTTCAAGTGCTTGGCATGTGATAAGGTGCAGGGATGTCATGTCCCCTTGTTGACATAATGGACAGGTTGCAGATTCTGCGACTCCGATGCTCACTCAGGTGGCTCTGTAGATAGTAGTGTCCAGTTTTCAATCAGAAATGAGCTACTGCTTCTCTTCTAGGCAGATCTGGCGGCACTCTTCCTTCCTTGTCTAGCAATGAAGCCCATTGATTGCATTCTGTTTCCAGCCGCCACTTCTCTTTTAAGTTATTTTTAACTGCATTATTAATAATTTTCGTTGATGTTTTATATGAAGTAGGTCTGTCTGGCTGCTCTTTGGCCAGTTGGTCGGCTCTTTCATTTCCATCAAGCCCACAGTGGGCAGGTATCCACTGCAGCTATTTCACTTCCTTGAAGAATCAGGGCTTCAATCAAGTCTCTACATTTGTTAACATCATTCGAGGAAACGCATGCTATGTTTGTAATGGCAGCAATTGCCGCTTGGGAGTCAACAAGAAAAACAACTTTTTTTCTTACTTATTCTTTGCAGCGTTTCCAGGGCGAGAAGGATAGCCTTAACTTCGCCGTCAAAATTTTATGCCAGACGTCCAAAAAAAATATAATAAATAAAAAACGATAAAAAAAAAATCCTCGCATCCTATTACGTACTTTATTTTTTTTTTTTTGTTTGGCATTGGCTACCTACATATCGGCCATACAGCCATGATTTCATTATAACAAATGTTTCTTAAATACTGACTTCTATACTATTTAGGAACGAATACAACATTTTATATAAAGGAGGAGATCTACTACATAAAATTGATAAATAATTAAATGGTAATTCTACAGATTTTTAATTAAAAACATTATTTAAAAGAGCCTCTCTTTGACCAGAATATTTTTTACAAAACATTATTATGTGTTCAAGATCTTCTTCCAGATTACATGTAGAGCATAAGCTTGACTTTTGTGCTTTTACAAACCATTATTGTCTAAGTTATTTAATTGATACTCCCGTCTTTTTATTTTCAGTGTGTCAATTTGAGGTTGACATTAGTCTGGTGCTATCTGTGGTCTACTTTCGATAAATCGTCCAAATTTAATAAAAATTATATGAGTACTTATGAAGATATAGGTGTAAATAAATGTATGTTTGTGTGCATTTTGAAGAGAAACAAATGGGCGTAGAAGGCTGAAACTTATATGGGACTAACAATGGGCTAGTTATGACCTACCATATAAATTTAATTTATAAATTGGACGTGTTGTTTAGATATGTCAGTTCACAAACAGACAGACCGACTAATCGACAGACCTACAGACATACGTGGAACCAAAAATGATCCCTGATGTCTAAAACGAATTTCTGTCTTGGAATTTTTAAAATCGGAGACAAAATATTTTTGTCCTTCAAAACGATTACATAGCTTTTGATATCTTCGTTAAGCTCGATAGCAAAAGGGGTAAATTAAAGAAATTTGAAAATAATTGGTTAAAGCATAAAATATTAAATGATACGAAATAGGACGCGAGGAAGCTATGTGCCATACTACTTCCATCTATATTCTATAGATGAATGTTGTGAATGTTATAGTGTAGATTATTAAAATTTACATTTTTGTTAATTTATTTAGCTTATTCTCTGTTATTTTATTATGCTATTTATTTTATATTGTTAATTACCTACTTTGTATAAGATGACATATTACATCTGATTTTATATGAGAACGTAATAAAAAACATTGTATTCTATATCTCAATAATTTTAAGAATTACTGAGCATACAATTTTGTGGAGGTTATAAGCATAAAATTAATCCGGGTTGCATTACTTGTAACAGAGGAGTACTGTTGAATCTGTCCACTGTCCACATTTCATACGTAGATGTTTCGACCCTTTTATACTCATGTAATATTGCTTATTAATGACGAGAATGAGGATGCACATGAAGTTTCAACATTTAGGTATGTTATATCTGGTGGTTAGTAAATTCATCTCTTTAAATTCAAATGGATACGTTATATTTATTGCTTAAAAAGTAGTAAAACTCTTTATCTGTTTTATCAACCCTTTTTTAAAAAGTAATACCATATTTCTAAACTCCCATCCCTGGAAGGGGAACGATTAAAAAAATTAGAAAAATGAAATATCGCCAAGCAATTAGGCCTAATGTAGAGATGCCGGTGATATTTGAGGTTACAAAGTCAGTTAAGCACCGGACCAAAAATGTAAGGGTTATTTTCGGTCCGGCAAAAAATATGTACGATTGGATCCAAATTATTCCCATGGTTGCAATGAAAACGTGCGGCGATTCCATAAAACTGTTTCTAGATAAAGACCATGTAGATTAGCTATGGAGTGTTTGATTCATCAGTGGGATGCCAATTAGAGCTGGATGGGAAAGTACACTCGACCCCAGGCCAAAACTAAACCAACTGTACAACCGGAAACCCTGCAGAGAGATGCAGAGGGTCTCGTTATATCAATAAACAACTCTAGGGTCAGTTGACAAAGGGCTACCACTAATTGCTCTTTATACCCTGTCACAGTGTTGAGCCTTGGATGAAATGTAATGAGGTGCTTTGTTGATATTAAGCATTAAAAATTAGTAACCGAGAATGGCATCAGAGCAACATTGATCCTGTTATTTTTTTTTTTTTTTTCTCAATCTATTCTCTACAGAAAACATAGTTAGATAAGTTAATATATAAAGTAATAAAAACTTTTGAATATAAAATAAAATATAATGATCTGCCAATTTCTTTCGTTTCTCGCTCAGCTTCAAATGAGTGCATAAGAGTAATTGAAAATAAATTAGGTAACAAGGCTAAAGTGGTCTAAAGCCATTTCTAGAATCAATAGTTTGGTAGCTTGCAAAAAGATATACACTTTGTTTTAGAAATACAGCAAATTTATACATTATGTAACATTTTTTCCCCAACCCAAACGATTTCCAAGGGATTATTAGTATAATTAATATATTTAATTTGGTTAGATGATTAGGTTGGTGTAGAAGTCCGAGAGATAAAATGTTACAAAAAAGAGAGATGCTACAAACTTAAGAATATTTCAACATTTATTTTAAGTAGTAACTATAATTCATATACAAGCACAATTATACTAATATAATTGTTAATACTAAGGCGATACAAAATGTATAGCTTGGTAATCACAAAGTTTAAAGTATGATTCAAGTGTTTAGTTACCAAAAACAATTATTATATATCGAGTACTATTCTAAAGCATGCTCGCGTGAATTGGCCTCATTAATAAGAGCCGCATATGCTTCACCATCTGGCTTTTACAATCATTCCCTTTTTACCTCTCCTTCTTTAACAGAATATAACTTGTAGATTTTTTTTTTATCGGAATTCTATTTTTCGGATTTTCGTTTTTTCTTATCGATAATGAACCTTGGAAATTGGTTTGACTTCAATTAAACACAGGGTTTACATGTTCACCTTAATGTCAAGACATGTATTCTATCACCCTGATTCTATCTGCCTTAGGGTCTGGACTAGAAATGGAAAATTATTGCTTGTTGTAACGAAAGAATTATTATGCTCTAATTATAAGCAATTACAATTTGATAAAAATAAGTTTTTGTTTCATTTTTTATTAACTTGTTCACATTCATGCTATTGAATATAATATGTAATCACACAGTAACAAGCACAGTGGCAAAAAAATTAACATTAATTATTTAAAATTAATTTTAAAATAAAAAAATCATTATTTTTCCTTTTATTCTTTAACAAGCCAATTTTCACAATTTTTACAAATGATTCTTTATAGATGAAAATATAAAATACCGAGCTATTAATTAAATAGAATTTTTATTGTATTAAATAGACATTTTCTGTACTAAGCATAACATAGATTACCCATGCATTTGTAAAAATATTATATTACAGTTACAGCCACTTAACTTATTAATTGATAATCGATTATGATCAATTAAAGTGTTCTGTCGTACTAATGTGTTTGTTTAACAAGAAATAATATAACTTATTTCACACACAAAATATGTTTTTTACATTTTGGTAGTAATCTTTCTAAAGCTCAATAGTTTCCCATTTATAGTTTTTACTATTTTAGCCTAAGAAAACAAGGCTTTTTTGGTTCCCATGCATAACCGAAGAATGCGGATTATCTATTCAATAAGCCAACGAATTTTTAAAACTTCATTTTAGCCGCAAAACTCTTGTCCTATGAACATTTTTCTCATGGCAAAAAAAAGTCCTCTCGGGGGACGTTCCGATCATCATCGTGTCAAATAAATCCTCAAAAAGTTTTGATCGAGCGGAGAAACAGGTCATAACCGAGTCAAACACATTTTTTTGAGTCGGACTATGGGGATAAATAACGAATAATAGCATGTAGCTTGGAGAATCAGGGTTGTTTATCTTCTTTTTTTAAAAAATTGTATAAAAAGAAACCGCACCCCTCTATCGGATTTGAAAAAGAATGTACGGTAAGGTAAACAGTCGGTGGTAATATAGGTCTGATATGGAGGATTATCCCCAGTTGTCAATCAGAAACTGGGAGGTGTGTAGAGGTTTTTGTTGTTTCAGACAAAAGGTGAAGGGTTTACTGGGGGGTGAAAACAGCGTCATCACGTCTCACCTGCGAGCCACGCCTAGCTATGTAGCTATGATCTCGGCTATCATCTATCGAAGTTCTCCATCACCAGGTGTCCTCCCTTCTTGGGTGTCAGTCAAACTTTATTATTACTCCTTATCCCATACCCGCTACCTATATAACCACCAAGGAGTATTTCACCCTGTCGCTTCATGTCCTGGCACTTCCAAAACCCTTCTGTTATAAAATTACGTCGCCATTGTTATCGCTTGACTTCGTAAAAACCTTCGAACCACTTTGGTTGATGGAGCATCCAGACGCTATATTTACTACCTTTAAAATAAGAATAATTCAATTTCACTTAAACATGCACTGTCTCAACGTGCTACAGAGGCATCGGTTCTATATTATGGATTGGCTTTTACTAAGAGCCTTTCAACTAGATACGCCACTTCTTTATCCTTTCAAAAATAATAATATTGGTCTGACACGAAAATTTATCCTCCCACATGTCAATGGATTCTATGTATATTGACAACTGGGGAAACTGAGAGCTATTGAAAAAGTATTGTTATTTGATGCCTACAAAACGCGTTTGTCTAAATTAAAAATAAATAATGTTATGTATTTAAAATTAAAATAAAAGGAGTAAAACTCCGTTTCAATGTCCTGATAAATTGTAGGTAAAAATTTAATATTATATACCTGTTTATGGCATTAAAGTTATATTAATTAATATACTAAATGAAAAATATAGTTAACTTACTTTTGTACAACAATAAATTCAAAACCTAAAATAGAATATATAAATTGAACGAAAACTTTAGCATATTGATATTGTATTTAAATTCAATAATAACTCATTTAATTGATTTTTAAACATATATATTTAAAAAGTGTTAACAGGGGGTTGCTAACTGTTAGTTTTTGATTTTCAATAAAATTTTATTTACTTTTATCAAAATATCGGGAAATCGATTTTTCCCGGGAAATCTACATAGATGGTTAGATTTGTATTTAAATGAACTGCATTATTATAGACCTATGTTACATTGATTATTTTAGAATTTGTTTTATCTAAATCGCCGAAACTATATTTGAGAAATTAATTTTCCCCGTTTTATCAAGTTTTCGGGTAGTGCCCCTAAATTTAGAGCTAATATTCACGGTTCTTATATTCACGGTAATATTCACGGTATATCAACTTTTAGCAGAATTTCTTCAAATTCTACAGTTTCGGCTCCATATGACTGTGTGAACCTCAGACAACAGAAAGACTTTTTTTAAAATCCACTTTTTTGGACTTAAGGACCTAAAAACCAAATCAAATCAATACAATATTCACAATCTAATTTTTGCGCCATCACAATGCTTTCTCTTTATAATATGTACTATATAAATGGGAAAGTAAAAAAAAAAAAAAAAAAAAAAAAAACATTAATATATTTAGATAGGTATTATATATTATATCTAGTAGTAAAAAAATCGTTCAGAATGATTGAAAGTTCATAATTACTGACTTTTATTTCTTAATTCCTTAATAGGGTTGAATGACCAATAAATGAAGAGCATAACCAATTCACCGAGTACAGTAAAACCCGTAAAGTCGGAAAGTTAGTCCATAAAAATACCACCTATAGAAAATAAACCAAATGAAATTAAATGTTAAAAACGGTCCTCAGGGGAGCTTCACTCCGTCCCGAATAAATCATAACTCCAATTACACCGGGGTACTTCAAAGTGTCACCCATCTTGAAAAATAATATCGGATAATTAGTAATAAAAGGTCTTTAAGGAGAAGAAGTGAGTGATTAGTTAGTTTCACGTAAAAAAATCTTATAACAGTGGAGAAGAGGTTACTCTGTTGATTGTGAGGTTGTATTGCGAGATCATCTATGTGGTTAATAAGCATGCAAGATGACCGAGCACGGGCCCATAAGCGAGCTGCATTCTTCCTTCTGTAGTGTATAGAAAGCCGACCATTTTTGAATAACAATAATTCTTACTTGTATAACGTTTCTTCTCTTTCTTGTTATAACCCTTTTACTTGTATACAACCCTTATTTTCCTCGGCGCGCTTCATAATATTTATTATCAGAAAAAAAGGTTGTAGGACCGGATCAATTAACATACATATTGCTAATTTTATCCGCTGTTTCAAGATTTACTAGTGACAGAACGGTGCCTATGCGAAATAAACTTGTCCACCTTTCTATTCTGGTGATCTGAGTTATCTGTTTATAAATGTCCTAATTTTTGGTTCCCCTCTAAATCCTGGCCATATTAGGGTGTCGTCCCTAACCCTTTACACAGTATCCCTTCTTATTTATTTTTTTCTCATACTTTCTTAGCCCTCAACTCTTCCTATTCACACAATTCTGTATTTAAAATCTATTGATTTCATTTAACCATGCTTTTCAATAAAGAGTAATAAGATTACGTTTCAATTCAATCTATTGATGTATCTAAACAAGTGGTACTAGCATAGCACACAAAGCGTTAACTCGTGCAACTTATGAAAAGGGAGCAGTTTCGGTTCAGTTTGTTTATGAAAATATATTTCCCACAATATAACAATAGAATGTGGCCAATATTAACTCAACAGAGACATTAAGTCCCTTAAAGTCATTCATTCTATTTATATCTAAAGACTTTTGTAAGGACTCTATCCCATAATAATTTGTTTTTTATTATTAAAAAAAAACCTTCTATATAAACGTTTATGGTACAAAGAGGTAATAATTCTCATTTGTAAAATCTACATTGATTATTTCTGTATATAATTCATTCTTTAATTATTCATATTTTTCGTTTTTGTTGTTGCTTTTGCTTCGGAATTTACCGAAGGTAACTGAAGCTATGAGATGCGGTTCTAAAGAAAGAAAATTTGTTAAACAATAATTTCAAGACAGATGTCTGTCGGTCTGTACACTATTTTTGCGAACAAACATACACTAATAAATACACGTCCACTATTAATAAAATATGGGTGGTAGGTTATAATTAGTCTATTGCTTGTCCTAAATTAGTTTCAACCTTTTAAGCTTGTGGAATTCTATGAAGTTTTGTACACACCTTACATTATAAACACCTTATATCATTAAATTACACATATGATTTTTTATAAATTTTGATTCTTTATCCAATATTGTCCACAAATATATAAATATCAACCGTTTTCACGTATTTACATTTACATTTATTCATGAAAATAATCAAAACAACTATGAAATTTCTAATAAAAAGGTGATGACAAATCAATCAAAAATATATATGCAATAGAACGCTAAAAGCTTATAATGTGCCAAGTAATTGACTATTTTTTTCCTACCAAGCTTACCGAAAACAAAGCTATAACATCGTTCTGGAGAACAAAAAATATTTATGTCTCCGATTTCGATTTGATCGCTCAATTTTTGGTTACCACCATATCTTAAAAACTACTCGATCAGTTTTAGTGAAATTTTGATGGCAATAAATAATAAATTAATAATAATAATAATAATAATAAATAAACAAATAGGCATTTGTTTATCTTCCAAATACAAACAAACATATATTTGCATACACCAATTTATTCAAAAGTATTCATCTGATTTTTATGAAAATTGTATAATCTGTTGAAAGTAGCTCAGACAGCCCTTGATTAATTTTAACCGTATTATTTAAATTTTGCTAAATTAATACTTTACTTCATGAAAAAAATCAAAACAATAGCTGGCCACACACGAGCGGATTTTTACAACGGACCACGGACTTTTCCAACGGATTTGGGGAAATCCGCGGACCCGGTATGTGCGTTAGTGGAGAAACGAACGACAGGACCTTGTCGGCGGACATGAGATCCGCGGACCCCGTCTGCCGTTGTCAACACACACGCACAGACCAAGTCTGCGGATTTTGCTCCTTATCGTTTCTATATTCCTCACCCAAATATCGTTTCATGCCATTTATTTTATTTCTCGCTTAAATTAAATTAATTTTATTTATTCAATTTTTTTTTTTTTTACTTTCTCATATAAAGAGAAAGTATTGCGATGGGGCAAAAATTCAATTTTGAGATTTTGATGGATTTATGTTTGATGGGACGTTTTAAGGTCTCCTGAGACCAAAATATTGGTTTTAGGTTTCTGTACAAAGTACAAAAAGAAACCTTATATAACGGCTCTGTCTGTCTGTCTGTCCGTTGGCTTGTTTCAACTCATAAACTACTATAGCTAGAAACATGAAATTTGGCACACAGGTACATCTCGGCATTTTAGACAACTGGGCAAATTTTGGAGTTTTTACACTTAATATTTTCAAGATGGCGGCCAATATGGTGGGTGGCAAAAAAAAGTTTTTCGTCACCATGGCATGTTATACATCAATTTGAAGGTCTTAAAGTGTAGAAAAAGAATATGCATCTATTACACTTAATATTTAAACTTAATCGTACAGAAACCGGAAGCGTTAATATTTAAACTCACGTACTTACGGGAAGCGTGCCTTACTTGTTTAAAAAATGTCTGTTTATCTGTCGTCTGTGCGTGCGCGTAGAGCCTAAACTACTGGGCCGATTTTGCCGAAATTTGTTATATATGCTCAAAAATCATATAATAATAAACAAGTAAGGCGCGCTTCACGTAAGTACGTGAGGCGATAATCGCCGGTTTCTGTACGATTAAGTTTAAATATTAAGTGTAATAGTTGCATATTCTTTTTCTACACTTCAAGACCTTTAAATTGATGTATAACATGCCACGGTAACTAAAAAATTTTTTTAGCCACCCGCAATTTTGGCCGCCATCTTGAAAATATTCAGTGTGGAATTTTAATCATTACAAATTTATTTTCTACACTTAAAGACCTTCAAATTGATGTATAACATGCCATGGTAACTAAAGACTTTTTTTAGCCACCCGCCATATTGGCCGCCATCTTGAAAATATCAAGTGTAAAATTTTTATAGTTGCATATTCATTTTCTACACTTCAAGACCTTTTATTTGATGTATAATATGCCATGGTTACTAAATTTTTGTTTTTAGTCATCCGCCATATTGGCCGCCATCTTGAAAATATTACGTGTGTAATTTTAATAGTTGCATATTCTTTTTCTACACTTCAAGACCTTTAATTTGATGTATAACATGCAATGGTAGCTAAAAAATTTTTGATTACAGAAATGTTGTTAAAATGTTATTTTATACAGAAACCTAAAAGTTGCAAGTACTGAGATCCGTCGTCCGTTGTCCAAGTCTGTCGAGCATGCTGGACAGACCTGGGTCCGCGGACCAACAAGGAAAAATCCGCGGATTTGCCCCACACACGAGCGAACTGTGTCCGCGGTCTGAGTTGAAGGACTAGATCCGACGGACGGGGTTTGCACGTTAATGGAGGAACAACAGACCTGAGATCCGCGGACCGGGTCCGCGGACCAGGTCCGTCAAAAAATCCGCTCGTGTATGGCCAGCTAATTTTTACAAACGGGCGGGAAATTAAATAAATTTGACCATAATATTATAAATTATCTTATAAAAGCATAAAATAATTTTTTAAAAAATCATAAAATAACACGGAATAGGACGCGAACACACTATTTGCCGCACTCCGTACAAATTAGAAGACTATTTATTATTGTTGAATTGATAAATAAAGTATACTAGTCTTAATTGTTAAGCACGTACACATTACTGTACTCATTTGAAGATCACTAGAATAATTCTCCAAAAATCAAATCCATTTTGGCGTTGATGATGGACACCAGTCTCAGAGGTTTATGTTTACATTTTTAAATATATGCCCTGTTGATACGTTTGGGGTCATAAGTAATCAAGATCATTGTGGGTTTGCGATCAAGATTATGTGAATCAAAACTTTTGAAGCCACTGCCACTGTGGTATAAATTGATCGTTTTCCAAGGTGGGCTGCTAATAATACGAGTAATATATTTATGATTTTTAATAAAAATTAATTAGTTGCAATATAATAGAGCTCTGTATTTAGGCGAAATGAACAAAAACAGTAATTTTTATTTAAGTTAACCTCTCAGCCTATATTTGACTGCTTTATGTTCTATTGTGGGAAAAAAAATTATCTGAAAATATGTTACATTTTGTTTAATAATAGGTTATCCCTTTGTTACCAATACTTTTTATCCTGTACAGAAGTGGTAATCTATTCAGCCCGTTTACAGTAACATGATTCCATTTTCTAAGAGCAATGCATATTTTAGGACTGGTTTAAACGTTTTAGCACTACAAGTTGGTAAGAGTTACTATGATTTAGTGAATAATTATGTCCAGGGTAAGGGAAGAGCGTGTGTACTGTGCCAGGTGTAGGGCTACGCCTCCATCCTCGGTCATTCCACTAAGTAGGGATCTGTCCACTTTACACTTTCAAATATTCAACAGGGATCCACCGCACCTGATCACCTCCCTTCATCAATCTCTAATACATTGATTAATTATAAAGTTTACAGTTTAATACTCAGTTAATCCGACACCTCAAAAGAAAATACTAAAAGAAAGTCACTGAAATACGAGAATACAAACATGTACATCAATTTTTAAAAATCCACAGTAAAATTACATAAATACATATATTCAATAATTTCATTTCTTATATTAATTCTCGAAAAACATAAATAGTTTAATAAAAAATGTAATAAATAGTTTATAAATTAAAAATTTAGATATAAAGAGATAATATTTGAGGAAAATGTATTTTTTAGACAAATAGTTCAGAATTTTCAAAAAAACATGTAATTATTAAAAATCATTTTATAAAAAAAAACTCACAAATCTAATAATTTATAAGCTTATATATAAGAAAATTTCAAAAATTTTGGTTCAGCATCACAAGTAATTAATAATCCTTGAAGGGTAGGAAGAAGAAGAAAACTAGTGCTGTTTCATGTTGGATGGCAACGTTTCGGCTACTCGAGCCATTTTCGAGCCTAAAATAATATTCATTTATTTAAAAACCATGACATACGTACAGATAATCCATTAATTGATATCGTTACGGAAAACCAATAATTACCTCTATCCTATACATTAAATTTCTGTGTTTAAGTTAAAAAAGTATGATCATTACAGTTGTATCTAACTACTGAGTCTCATTCGGGGAACTGGTAGTTCACCACGTCAAAATCCTATAATCAATAATAAAACACTGATAGTATTTGTGATGATCGGTTCAGAGAAAAACATCAAGTAGTAATAACATCTAAGAGAGACAACTAAATTATAAATATGAAAACAGCGTGAGTTTACCCTGAGTGAAAAGATAAGTGACTAGTAACAGAAATAACAATTTAAAAAAAAAAAAAAACAACCATTTAAAATAACAATCTAAAACTAAACTATAAACTACATCACAGTAAGTAACAGTAGACTAGTAACAATAATCATGGTAAGATATCAATGAATAAAATGCAATAAGATACGTCCTGTTATCATTATTCGATGATAAGGAATAGACTTGATTGCTGTTATCTAAACTTTTCAACAAAACATAAAATTGAAAATATGAGGGTAACCATGTTTATCATAATAAAAGATCTATTTAATTGAGTTCTGCAATTTAAATTACATTAATATTGTTCTTGGTGAGATTAGTGTACATAGATTATGTATTCCGAAGTGTATTGTGTGGCGGGAGTTTTGAATTTAAATGGTAGACTCCGCTGTAAAATTTATTTAGGGATCTAGAGTCCGTTTTGAGGTTAACTGTAGTCTCAGAGTTTATGGCTATATTCAGTGCCTCAAGCCATCCATCCGTTGCCATCCAACATGAAACAGCACTAGTTGTCTTCTTCTCCCTATACCCTTCAAGGATCCAAACTTATATAAAAATCATTCTATAGGGTACACTTAGCTTTCATACAATAATTACAATATTTAATCCTTATTAGAAAACAACTATATCACAAAATCTTCAACATTGTTGAAAAAACATATTAATGAAAATATCATTATAATCACAATTGTATTGCAACCTTTTTTTGCTAAAATTTCGACTCCATAAATTCCTCTGCAATCACTTCCTTTAGCTCATTAACGCTAATAACCAATGTTTGGCATACACTATTCTGCATTTAATTATATTTCATTGTAAACTGTTGTCGTTTGTTTATTCTTTATTTTCAGAAAAAAAGTAAAACATAATAATATTTTATTTGTAAGCAATTTATTTTATTTTCATAAAATAAAATAATATTTCATATTTTACACGTTTTTGCAACTAAGCAACTTTTCTAAATATATTTTTCATTGCTTTCAAAAATATAGGGTTTACTCTTGGTACTTTTTTAAAAGATTTTAAGAAACTGAACGTGATGTAGGTACGGAAAAAATAAAAATCAAGAATGTATTGCCATTTTCTGAGGTTTACAACTGAACTGAGAACAAAGATTTTATAAAGAATCATAATTTTCAAGAAAAAAAAATTCTCTTGGACACCTACTATGGAACACACTGTATATTATATGTGACACACTGAATACAATATGTGAGTGAGTGCATTTTTCAGAAAATAAAATGGAAAACAAAATCATGGCATAAAGTCTACCTTAATAATAAACAACAGCATATGGCACCGAGGATGACACACGTCACCACTTAATCCTCATAATATAATAATGGAAATAATGATAGCTCTGTTCCGACAGCAATAACACTTCTATCTCATCTTTCCGCTTCATCAAATATTCAGCAGGTTTACAAAAAGCAGCTACTGAAGTACAGAAAGCTCTTGATGTCGTGAAGTATACGCGTGGACAGGTAATTGTTATTATCGGTCTTTATTAGAGGTTTCTTTTAAAAGTTAATAGCCTGGTGTAAGTGTTGAAAAGAATTATTATGAAATATTTTAAAGTAGAGGTTATTATCTGTAATTAATCATGATACCATCTTTCACCACTCACCCTCCCATCCATCTAAAGTTTTAATTTAATTGTGTCAGATAAAAATAAAATCTTTCTTACTAGTCTCTGTAATGAATAAAATCATGGCTATTACAATTAAGCCAAATGTGAAATAATCCACTCTTACTGAAGCAATAAGCAGGAAAAATGTAAACCAAAAAAATATTAAATAATATAAAGACTATATATTTTTAATATCGATAAGTGATAATTATTTAAAACAATCTGGGTTTTTTTATTCTTAAAAAATATTGTTTATTATATAGTGGTATTTTATTTATTAGTATAGAGTTTTTTGTTTTTATTAACTACAAATATAATAAAACAAACGGTTAACTACTATGATTTTAATTGTAAATACCTATATCTTAATTGAAACTTCTGACTTACATTTTTTTTATAATAAAAAATTGAAAGAAAGAAAATTCACTTTAATCGATAAAGTAAATGTGGTATTTTAGCTTTAAATAGTTAATTCCTCCTCCCCCAGTTTTTAGTGGAATATAAATAAAAGGGGCTGATAGAGATTTGATGAACTGACTCTTTTTATTATTGTGAAAATGCCTTTAGCTCATGCAAACTTATAAACTGTGAAAGGGAGATTTCCAAAGTTTTTTTGTTTCTCTAGTGAATATAACGCCGTGTGCCGTTAGTTATTTATCTTTGGTCGGTTGGTTTCGTTTAAAAGATCATATGTTTTTCTACTGTAGTTAGGGGATTTTGAGTAAAACGAGCTGACAATTTGCTCGCGGAGGCGTGAGTGGCACACAAATAGAGAATTCGGCGTTTAATCCCCCGAGTAGAGCGGGGCTTGAGGCCGTGAGTCAGGACGACGCGTGCTCTAAGACAATGCTCGTGTCTTGGATGCCACGCGACCTGCCCGCATTTTCACCACCGCGTACTCCCCAGCCTTTTAAACCAATACCACGACCGCAGCCTTCTCCGCCTGTACAAAGTACAATACCGCGTATTCCATTACAAGCCTGTAATACTCCTCACTACACCGTCATTATCCTTTTATATCCCCTAGTCCTTAAACCCCGATGACACTTCTAAATAACAGATATCATTTCGCACTAACCACTCTCCCGTCAAGATTACGATAATCACTTACTTTCAATTACTAGGCCCGTTATGTATTATTACGATTAGTATAATTGTTATGATATTTATGAAAGACGTCAACTACAGTCAGGGGGTTCTTCCAATTTTTGATCTCCTGTTACTATTTATTGGAATAAATAAATTGTTAACATTGTTCAACTATTACTGTTAACTCGAAGCAACGACTGAATATATTTTGTTGTAGCTTACCAGAGTCCTGAAGATGCTTGCAGTAGTGAAAGCAAAACGTCGGACTTATTTTAATAATATTATACAACATGTACATACGTATATAAAAGACATACGTACCAAATCAGGGTAAAAAGGAGTTTGAAATGAAAAAAGAGTAGATTTTCTGCACTGAAGCGTCGTCACATTTTGGCTCTCGATATATATATCCTGCAAGAATATTAAATTAATTTCATAATATCAGCTTTAGATAGTATGTTCTCCAATTGTCCAGTGTTCAATCGAAAAACATATTCTACATAATTAAAATCTGATACGTGTTTAAACGTTATATTTAATTTATTTTACCAATAACCTTAGTGCTTGTCGTGCCAAATAGTAATAAATTTATTAGAGGAGAAGGTGGTAATATGGAAACCCACTTTGTTTTTTAACTGCTGCGACTTCCCTGAAAGTGATAAAGTCATACATTAGCGCTATATGTGATTGCTGACATCCCAGGTAGACACCCTTAAGCTCTTACCCATGTATCTCATCTATTTGTTCAGCTGTTACAATTTAAGTGAAAAATGCCAAAATTGGGATGAGGAGAAAGGGGTTGGAATCCCTTCTCTCATTGCGAAAAAAATTACATTTCTACCCGTAAAACAATTTTTTTTTTTTTTTTTTAAATGTGTACAAAGTATCTAAATTGAGAAATTTAAATTAAAATTAACATTTAATAATTTAATTCGCAGAAATCACAAGAATAAATGTCCTTTTCAGCTCCGGAACATTCATTGTGTGCACATGAGCTACACATTACACACTGGACCCACATTTCTCCTTCGCTTGGACATTTTTCCTTAATTATATTTTTCTTGGACAAACTTACTTGATTTATCATATAGACAATGTGATAATTAAAAATGATACTGTGGTTATTATGGAATAGGGTTCCATATTACCCACAAACGTCATTTTTATTTGCAAAAATTCTCATGATACATAAACTGGTTGATTATCATTTTATTTTCTACAAAATTGTTGAAAGGTCCATCCCACTACATAAATGCATCCCAGAAACATAGTTACCAACAATTAAAAAGTTTGTAATAACAAATTCTCTTATTTTCCAAAAAGTTTTCAGTAACAGCTTTTTAGAAAACAAACTCGGAGTTACGGTAGAACTGAAACTGGCCACGCGCTGTCTGAGAAAGTGTCTCGATAAGTTTTTCTAGGTTTCACTAGATTTCAGCTTTAATAAGTATCTAAAACCTAGGGGTTCCATATTACCACCTTCTCTTCTACTATTACCATGTACCTTTATGTTGTCTAAATTATCAGCTTGATAAATTACATTACACAAGTATCTCTTATAAAATCTATGTAATACAAGTAATAAAAATTAACTAGTTTTTTAATCATTTAAGATTCTAAATCAAGTGTGGCATCGTCTTTTGATTTTGTTTATAGTATTTTTTATTTTTTATTTTAGTCCCGTTCGACAGCTCAATGGGTCATTACAGGACGGGGGGGTTATCCGACCACTTTACTCATCTACTCGATGAGATCATCAGTGTGAAACATGTCTGACCCCTCCGGGATTCGAACTCACGTCGGGGTTTGGACCTTGGTTTCAGAGCTTTTAATTTTTTTATCAATTAGTAATTCTTAATTATTATTTATTTTGTCACTACTCCACTAGCTTTTCTTTTAATTATCTGTATATTAAGACTCAAACTTATTGAGGGAGTAAAAATTATCTATACTGTGTGAATTCGTATGTATTTCCGATTTTACACCACAGTAAGCTCAACTCTGCACCTCTTTGCCAGAAAGCTAGGAATCTCCGTCTAATTAATACAATATTAGTGCTGGTCGATATATAACGCAGGAGTGAAAAGGGTTGAATGCGTGTGAAATCCACGTGGGAGCCGTCAGCCCTTATACTTCTGGCTACTGACCCTTAGACAACTCGATGACCACCGGCCATCCAAGTTGACAGAATCACCCTTCGGTCCAAGAGCTTTGGCTTTATCTGTCCTCTGACTCAGGCTGTCACTAACAATGACGCTCTAACTACTTGGACTCTGTTAGAGCCCCACTTAGACATCGTGATTAATGCTTGCTTTCCTGAGACACTTCATAAAATATTGTTCGTCACTCCTACCACAATATATTCCATCCTACTTCATTTTCAATTGGTATTGTGGGAAGGCGTGAGGCGTGACTTTTAACAATAAGGAATGACTCGGGAAATCTTCATTTCAAAGCTATCAGCAATAGTTAATTTTATACTTTCAAAAGATTGTAAAACGGAGCCTTTACGCCATTTTAAAGTCATTTTTTTATGATACATATAGTAAATATCGACTGTGTTAGTGTGCTTTACCTATAATCAGTGAAACAGAACACATATGTAAAGGTAAAATTCATATCACGCTTAGGGGAATGACTTTTCCGGTGTATGCCAATTTTTTTTTTGGAATATTCAAAGTTCGCTATGTAAATCTGGTTAAATGTGTTATTGCTTACTAATTAATAGAGTCTTAGCTTACGGAAAACTGTTGCAACAAAGCATATACTTTCGACAAAACCAAACTTGCGATAAGGGAATTGAAAATAAGCAACCATCCACTGGAATTGAAATAGGTTATCGTGAGAAAGGATCATGTAAACAAATGTCATGTATTTGTCTAAGCACTGTATA
Source organism: Gerris buenoi (assembly GCA_001010745.2). NCBI lineage: Eukaryota > Metazoa > Arthropoda > Insecta > Hemiptera > Gerridae > Gerris > Gerris buenoi. Next base: position 197,550 of record KZ651133.1, read on the forward strand.
AAGGGATTGTTAGAAATGGGGAAAGAAAGGGTCTGTTTTGCGGTTTGTGACAGTCAGCTTACACCGCTGGGAACAATCTCGTCCTGATTGCTGTAGAATGATTAAAAGGGCAGCTGAGAGTCACGTGACCGGCAGAGACTGAATCCCGCACCAGGGAATCCAAACAGAAACACCATTAGTAGCGGGACCTTGTAAATTCTCTGGACCCTCTTCTCTAAAGCTAGGGCAAATATCCTCTTCTCTGTCCTTAACAAATATCCTATCTTCACTTCAAGCCTGTATTTTAAAGAAAAGAATTTAATGTTTTGGTGAGACGAAGACAATATTTGCATTAATTTAACAGTTTATTTTAAATGTAACAAGGGGTTTGGTGGTGGAAAGAAATTACCGTTAAATAAGATTCCTTGAGTATTATAGGCCCATAAAGATTTGGGAACTAATATAATTCTTGGTTCTTCGGTTCTTTGTTCGTCGGTTCGGAGTTGCAACTCTAAAGAGTTGCAATAGTAGTTGGTTATTCTAGATTCTAGAGCAGTGTTTCTCAACCTTTATACCGTTTGCGGAACCCTAAGATCAATGTCGCTCATCTGAGGAATCCCTTCGCAATAATTAATTATTTAATCTGTATCATTACTATACTAAATAATTGATTTTAATTTTTACTTCCATGAAAATGGAAGTATGGTGATACTCTCCAAAACGTGATTCTGAGATCTCTGTAAAGGAGGGGGCTTACGAACCCAGAGGTTTCATTAAAATCCGTTTCGTATACATATATATGTCTGTGCTTACGTAGTATATACGTACGTTTGTTCGGAACTTTTTTTAGAACTTCAGTCAGAAAAACTGATGGCGTAAATCCGAACATGTTAGCTTACGACGTTTCAGAGCTACAGTCACTTAAACACGAAATAGGTCTGTCTACTCTACAATAACTTCTTTAGGCTTTATTTGACTTCAACTTACTGCAGTACAATATCTAACTGTAAGTCATGAGCGTGTGCTCAAAACAGTGCTTTTATGCATTTCTGAGATGAAATTGAATATGAGGTGATTGTAATGTGAGCCTGGATACGCCACTGAATGGGTGTAAATACTGATTTCTTCAATCACAACATCACATGAAAGGAAATCACAACATTTCATGAAAGGAATGTTGCGATGTGTGGATTTCACACATGAAAACATGTGTGGGATTTCCACACCGGTACTTTTTTGTTCTTATTTATTTATTTTTTACAATTTTATTTTGCTGCTGCAATTCATTAAAATTTCCTGCGGAACCCCTAGCTATCCTTTATGGAACCCCAGGGTTCCGTGGAACCCCGGTTGAGAAACGCTGATTCTAGAGTGACCCCCCTCCCCCCTCCCCTTATCTTCCACATTACAACACTAACTTCTCTCCAGGTAAATATTGACGAATATAACTAACAGCGCCGTTCAGTTTTCTCGTAGCTTTGGTTATTCCTCGAATGAGAATTGTACATACGAGTATAGTGTAACATAGATTTTCTTTTAGACGAAAAACATCCAAAACAAAAATAGTTATTTATGTAACTAGGCAGCAAAATGGAATTTTTCTGACGAATGATTAATTAGCCTCCGAACCGGAGGCGAGGTCAGGCTATGGAAATTAACTACCGAGGCGAAGCCGAGGCAGGTAATTCATTCGATTGAGGCAATATTGTAAATGAGGCAGAAATGTTTCCTTTGCTGCATTGTTGCATACAATATTTTTCCTACTAGCGGCAGAAAAACAATTCCTATAAATAATATTTATTTCATGATACTTACTTACTTATCAAATACTATTATTGAACTATTTAAATTAAAAAATCAAAATATAACAAGCAACAATATCAAATGTTAAAATTATACAAAATGAATTGACAGAAATCTTGTAAATCGAAACAAAATGATGATAATAGACGAGCTTCAGTGTTGCCACTAATTTAATTATTTACAATTATTTTAAGACCTACTATTTCTATAATATTTTTATTTCTTTTTTATCTTTTACTCCATTCTATGTTATAAATATAATCTATTATAAGTATTTATAAACCTTATTTTTATAAATTTAAAATATTTTAAAGGTAAATTATTCAAATAATTTAGGTTAAAGATTATATATAACAAGATGTGGTTTGTTTATTTATTTGCAGCGGGGAATGTGGGCGTGGCTTTGCCTGGAAAAATCCTCAGCAAATCATGATTTTGCCGCCTAGGCAGCAAAATCGCATTTTGCTGCGTGTTGTAAAGTTTTCTTTAAACCTCAGAGAAATTGCATTTTCATGCCTAAAAACAGTTCAATAATGCGTAGTTTTGCTGCCGCTAGTAGGAAAAAAAATTAACGTACCTTTGCAAATTACTGAATTTATTAACAACCACAAGTTTTACAAAACATATATAATGAAAATTAAAAATTTTACAGTTAAATTTTGCTTTTTGTTGCCAAATAAAGGCAAACGCTCTATTTGTTCCTTTATCATTCGAACGCTCATTGTATGGGTTGATTTATGAATTCTTCGATGATTATCAAAATTTCAAAGTATCCTAGGGTCTTCTACTCAAATAAACAAAGGTTCCCACTCGGTTTAATATTTTGCATTTCTTCGAACTGATCTACGACCGCATCATCTCATTGATCACGTTGCCGTCATAATTCAGCTTTACTCAAATAGATCCTTAGCTTATGGGACAGCTTGTTTGTTGTCCTAAGTGACAAACCTGCTGATTGATAATTAACGCTTGTTGATTGATGAAGCCTTGCCTCGAGTAGAACTTTGCAGGTGTTTCCTTTGATAAATCGACCGGCGTTATTCGTCCAAGTCATAGGTGTTGCTAATGGGAGCTATGCAGGGGTAGACTGTCAATCACTTTACGCTTGTTACTCTCCAAATCAATCTACTTACCCATGCACATAGAAACACTTTACTTGACATCCTCAAGTAAAGAACTTTGTGAAACTCTCCAGATTTACAACCTTTAAGATTTAAGAAAGGGTTTAATTCTAATAAATAGGGTAACAATTAATAAAATATTAAGACAAAGATACTTAAGTAAATGAAGAAGAAAGAATTTTCTTCTTTGTTAGAAGTACGTTAGGCTTATCCTTTCTTTTAAATCTGAAAAAGGGAATTTTTCCAACCAGTTGAGAGGATATTCTATTTAATAATTTAAAAGTAATTTTACTGATTTAACTTGTAAATTATGCCTTTATAAATTGGAATTAGGTAATAACAGGTTAGTATGCTATGCATTTACTGAATAATATACACACGTTCACAAGAAAATAACGTAGTATTAGTATGGCATTTTAAAACTTTTTGTTAATGCATTTATTCATAACGATATTCTTTAATTGTCTTTCCCTTGAGACAGTAAAACAAATAAATATTGAAAAAGGCAAAACTGTAACGTAACAAAATATATTGTTGGGTTTAAACAACAGCATTGAGCTTTTGTATTCTTTTCATTCATTCGAAACTGTCAAACAGCTTTTTATGATCTCTTCTATTTTCTCAATAAAGAAATGGAATATTTGTACAATGTTTGCAACGGATTTTCAGATTTAATTTCACCCGACTGTATTATATAAATTTATGTCTTGGGAACATTAAAAATTACTCGCTGCACCGACGGTCCGAGCCGGGACTGAAAGTAATGCCCGTTTTATTGCACATTCCTGTCGTGCAATTTTTATTATATACTGTTCCCGGGAGCGCATAGCGACAAAAACATATAAAAACTCCCTTTGACTTTTGGCTCCTAGCTCGACACAATCGGCACAATATTCTTGAGTGGTTCCGTTCAAGTTTTTAGTATCGAATTTCATTACTGTCTACCTTAAAAATCACCCTTTATATCGTGAGTCCTGTTGTGAACCCGGCTAGTATTTGATCTGTTAGGGTAAGTTTAAAACCGGGAGATAGTGAATAGTGAGAATAAAATGTTTACGAGGAGTAGGAAGGACCCTATACAGGGTTAGTAGGGGACACCTCGACACAATGCACGTTCCTAAAACTTTGTTATATATATTTATTATATAACTATATCCTCGTTCCTCGACTTGAGTATGAAAGAGTTTACTGCTTTCTCTGCATCTCCAATCTATATAATATATAAATATAAAATTACTAGCGTACTAAGTGCAGTGGTCTCTCTTATCTATATATCTTATAATATCTAATGTATATTATTGTCAACCTAAACAATGTATAGATTCAACTATTTTTAAATGAATAGACTACATAATTCTTGCTAATAAAAAATCATAAACAATTTATTTGACAATCTACAGCAAGCAGCAATATTTAATATTTATTGTAACTATATACCTCATATTTCTAATCACAATTTTTTTTTCACGTGATTACATTAATGTTCTATCCTAATTTTAGTGGTTCCAATGGTTCCAATAATCCCTGCACTCCCATAATTCTCTCAGATTCGATTTGTATTTTACTAATTTATATATTGTTTTCTTTTAATTATTAAAAATTAAAATTAATATATATATAATATATAGAATACATACTTTTATGTGTGTGTGTATTGTGTATAAATGACTATATTCATTTATTTGTTTACGGTATCCTTCTTGTCCTTCTTAGTTCTTAGCATTTTGTTTATAAACGTTTCCGACTTTTATACCTAATACCAGGTTGATATGTGTATCTAACTTCAGAAAAAAAGGGTGTAAAGAAACTTGGGAGCGCAGTGTATTTACTGTTTATGGCCGTAAAGATCGGTTAAAAAGCGGGTAATATTATGAGCAGGCCTCCGATGTTTCTTTTTTTTACATTTTAGCCATCAAATCCTATCGGTGATACGGTGGAAAGAGAATTGACGCATCTGCTCGTGATCGTGGCGTGTGCATCCAGCTACGGTTTTTAACTCCGAGGCCTCCCGTTTTTCGAAGGATTTTTACGATCTAGGATCCCAAAGGAGCGGCAGAACGGGCTGCGGGGAGATTAGAACCTGAGAGTATCTGGGTGGATTCTGAGGTAAACTCGTAAAATGCTTGCAGCACTAAACGCACCCCCGGGGAGGGAGCTCGAGCCTCTAATAACTCTAACAAAAACTAATCCTGTCAGCCTCATATTCCCCCGTGATCTCTAAATCATAGGAAATTAAACCGTCATCGCTCGGCACAAACTTTATATTATTTTATTTTGTCAAATTAAATTCTCCCTTTACGTTCTTTTTATCTGCAGCTTATTGTTTGATTCCGAGTTACAGCCATAAATCACTTGTTTTAAAAGTTTCTCGCATCCCGATTATTTTTTCTTTTGAAGAATAAAACATTTTTATATTATTATTTATAAAACATTGATTAATTTTGATACTTTAATTTTATTATGAGGTAGATTAACAAACTTTATTCTTTTAGATGATGCTCTAAATTTACAGCTGCATAAATGCAGGTTTACAAAATAATTAAAATACCACAATTAACTTGTGCCAAATATATATTTTTTTGAATTTTTAAAATATTATATTAATAATAATAATATAATAGATAAAAAGTATTCAAATGTGTCTAGAAGAAAATGCCGTCGAAATAATTGTACGTCAGAAATCATCCCTCTTTGCTATTGCGTATTGAGAATTAATCGGTTATAGCACTTTTTATTTAATAGAGAATGATTATTTCAATCGAGAATGAAATACCTCATTGCTTAGATTATTTATAACATATAGTAAGAAAACAATTAAGTAAAAATAAGCATGTGGCTTAAAAAAAAGAATCATTTAATTCGATATTGTACTTCTTTCTTATTTTAATAAATTTTACAAAATAATTTTATGTTTATGATCTCAATAAACTTATTTTCACAACTTATATTAAAATTTTTATTAATTGCAATCTGTCATTATTCTATTATGAAACATTTACTTTTATAGCCCTAAAATTACTAAATTTATGACCTTAAAATGAAAAAGCAAAGGCTCTGGAACCGAATTCAACACTAAGATCACATGAATAAAATTATATCTGTTAATTGAAAAATATTATTTATATCCCGATAGCATAAAAGAATTATTTTATATCCCGATATAAAAAAATAATTATTACTTTCATATTTTATTATCGTTTTATTATTTTATTTATGTCTCCGAAGTGAAATGAGATTCCATCATGTCCAATTGGAAGGAAAAATATAATTATACTTAATTCATTAGTGGCAATGGTTTTATGGCTCATTACTGATGAAGCACGTATTTTTATTTTAACAGTATATACAGAGAATTTCCAGTCATATAGATTTTCTCGTTTTATTGTTAATTGATCGAAAAAAGTGTGTTTTCAAAATAATATTGCCGTCGGTAGTCTGTGTAAAGGCAAGAACTCTGAACTTGTGAAAAAAAAGTTAGTCCTTAACTACATTTATTATATTAAAAAATGTAGTCTATTTAAATACCAATGAAGTCATCCATAAGGCTTTTCCGGCAAATACCAAAATGTATATGAAAAATGCAATTTATCCTAATAATAACATTTCAATCAAAATTTACCACACAATTAAGATTTCTCATCCTTTGCCATTTTAACTATTTTCTGAAGAACTAGACGTGTTTCCTGGGAAAACAAATTGCAGGGCTATATTCGTAGAATTGTTTATGTATTTATTTAAATAAATATTTAATTTCAAGTTACTAAAAAGCTCATTTGAGATTGTAGTCATAAATAATAGTAATTTACACAATTTAGCTTTCATATTCTAAAAAAATACTTGACAAGGACTAATACAATATAGAGGCAAATATAATATTCGAAATGACGTGTAGAGAATTGAAATAACGGATAAAGTAGTTATTATATATTCTTGTATTTAATATTGCCAACTTTATTAGGACTCGGAATAAAACAAAATGTCGCTCTAATTGAGCGTTAAATTGTTACTGACATGTGAAACTAGTTATGAATAATATATCACTTAAAAATATAGCTTATGTTAAAAATATGATAAATATTTTTAAAAGTTTTTCAGTAGGGGTGGTATACGTAGTGTAAAAAGGGTTGTTCATTGTACGTGCTCAATTGGTCGAACAAGGCCAAGCCGAGGGCCGGGAGTTTATGCAGATTTTTGCCTGACCTGCTTTACCTCCTACCCAGACACTGTGTTTTACGAAAGATTAAACCACAAAGAAACCGCTGATTAAGTTCTTTGAGCTTGGTCCCTTTGCGGTTCAACTGAAAGATCCCACAGCAAATACAAATAAAGAATTTACATTTCAACAGGAGCACTTACGCTAAAGCAACACCCCGTTTTTCGTAATGTTTGTATTCTTCAAGTATACTATATAATCTTCATCTTTTCCCACCCACACAATATCCATATATCATAAAGAACATCAAAAACCTATCTTATTTTATTTATATTTCTTTAAGCAAGGATTGCCTTGTACGTATACAGCAAAAGAGCGAAACGTTTTTTTGGGAAATATGTTTTTCTTTGGTTTAAATAAAATAAAAATGTTTTTTTTTTTTTTTTTTTTTTGCTTGCGGTATAATTATGACCTGAAAAAAAATCAATATAGAAGAAAATTATAATATAAATTGTGTTTAACACTGTCCTGTGTATTATAATTTAGTTATTATATTATTTATAAGAATTTTTTGATCCACAACAATTACTAAATGATTTTAAAACGATCAGACTTGAAAACGTCGAGGTTGAAACAAGTACTCTCAAAATACAATTACCGAGACGCTTAATATTATATAGCGTGACACTTTGATCTTTATACAATTCAAAATATTTACATGAAAATAGTTTTAAAAGGCATCAAAAAGTGTTTGGGAAAATCTGAAATTTTATACTCGTAGTAGATATTTAAATTTTATTATTTTTTTATAAAAGATTACTTTGTTATATAAGTATGTGTCATAATAACGGAGGCTATAAACACGTTCAAGAAACTCTTAAAGCTATTTTTAATAGAATAATCACAACCTAATTTTTCTAAAACGAACTGTTATATCAAAGAAACAAAAATTAAAGGAAAGAAGTTAAAATAAGTTTAATATTATGCTAAATTATCCTCCAAATTAGTTTTTTGGTATATTCCTCTCATAATTTTCTTTGAATCATAAATGGAAAAAAATCATGTATGCCACAAATGCATAAGCTAACAACACAATACACATTTTAGAAAATAACAATTCTCAAAGTTAATAAATATTTTGGAACAATACCAAACTTATTATTAAATTAAAATCAAAAATTAAGTTATAAAACAAACAGGAACAAAAGTTCATATAAAGTAATATATGAATGTAGTGAAATATTTTGCGGAAACCTCGCTTTGTTCATCTCTTGGGCAGTCTTATTATTATATGAACTCAATAAAGATATTTTACATTTTTTAAAAAAATTGTTAAATGAAGTTGGTGAAAAGAATGGAAAAAAGCTAATGAGGAAATCCCTAATCCCTAAGAAAATTGTTTATTTAATTTATTTTAATTATCCATTATCCTACTACTAATTTAATACCTCGTAATACAATAATTATAATTACATACACTAATAATAGTATACAATTTTGATTTAATGTATATTTAATTTTTACATTTAATTTATTTTTAATTATTCACTTAAAAGCATTAATATCTTATTTATATACCTATACATAACTTATAACGATACTTCAAAAAAATTGTTTTGGTTTTATTTAATATTGTTGAAGTAGACACTATTTTTATTTATAGCCTGTATAATTTTATAGTTTATTTTCATGGTAACTCTCTGCTTCCTTTAAAAATAATATTTTAAGATCCTTTTACAATAATTTTGTTTTATTAAATTATTTTGAGAACTCATTTTCAGTTGTTAAATAAGTCTTGGTATATAAACGCTTAAAATTAAATTGGATGTTGCTCCTTAATATTTAAACTGTTTAGGAGTTCAAGTTAGTTCTATAAGGGTAGACAGGATCTTTATGGCTACTTGGAAAATTGCTCCGTCCCGAGATGTTTATCTCTAAACTTCTTAATGTCTTTATTGATTACAGTTAAAGGGTTATTAAATAAATAAGAAAGGTTATTCGATCCGTGTGGTCCTAGACACTGGATTTTAGTTGGGAAAAAAAATTTCCATAACACATTGAAAGTCCGGTTTAACGACGCTGAACTGGGACCGAGTCCGAAACCTAAAATAGCCCTATTAGTTATTGTTGTCAGGTACATTTAGTGAGAAAAGGGAAGAAGGATAACGGCAGGAGAAGTGGTACCCATCGTATTTGATAGAGTTTTAGTATGAGGGCCGTCCGTACAAGGATGGTGCAGGACCCCCCGCAGAATATCCTATTGTCCGAAGCTTCCATTAAGACTCCAAGTGATCTCTGCTGCTATTATAGGACCTGCAGATAAATAGATCTCATAAAGCTTGTGCCCTCTACACAGGAAACTTTCTGACCTTGGTAAATAATGATGTTTACCCAACAGAGATACGAACGAGACATCCGGAATAAACTATCAATCCAATAAATAGCATGCATTTACATTTCTATACTCACTGTATAAACCACGATCTTACATCTTACTTCGCTCACAACAACCCATTCCCTTAACTAATACATATAATGTTATTGGTAAAAATGTTATGTATTTAGAGTGAAATCTATTAAAGAATTCGGAATAAAGGAAAAGAGAATAAATTAAATCAGAGACTACTCATATACGAATATATAAGAGAAAATAAAAAATGGCTATAAATTTCAACGTGACGTCTTTATGTGTGTATTGTGTATGTATGTCTTATCATTTATCATCGCAGCACCAGTGCAGGATATTTTACCTTGAGGGTATAACCTAGAGAGGTGAAACTTGGCAATAAAAATCAGTCCTTACTTTGTGGCGCCCGGAAAATCAACATTTTCTGCCATCTTGAACCAAGTTTTCTGAGTCAGCCAAATTTTAAAAATTTCGTAAAAAATCAGTAGACCGATTAAGTTGAAATTGGGCAAGAATGTACCTCTCTGAATGTCAAAAAATCCGCTAAATTTAATTTTAATATTGGCCGCCATTTTGAAGTTATTGATTTTTGAAACTTTGACGTTTCATAATACCGAAAGTATACATATATTTTTGACCTGCAGAATATCGTTGGAACCTGTAAAAAAAAATATTATAAATAAATCAGTTAGTTCAAAACGGTCACCCGTCCAAGTACTTACTAACCCCAATGCTGCTTCCTTTACCGGAGCCACTAAAAGTTCCGAAGTACCCCGTACCCGATTTATTATAATTTATTTAATATCCCCCCCCCTCATTTTTCTTCTGAGCTTATTGAAGGTATCGGAAGCTTTAATACTGTTTTGAAGAAAGAAACATTTTTGTCCCCGATATCTGAATTTCCAAGACATTTGGTCCGTTTCAGACATCAGTGAATATTTTTGGTCCCGTGTATGTCTTGTCTGTCGACAATGCTATTTTATTTTTTTAACAATCAGATGAGTACTTTTAAAGATATAAGGTGTTAATAAGAATAACTTTGTGCGTTTATAGAAGAGAAACTACTAGACCCAGATGGTTGAAACTTATATTGCACTAATTATGACCTAGCATCCAAGTGACATTAAAATTAGACCAGCGTAGTTTTTAAGATATCTTTGGATTTCACAAAAATTTTAAACGGCAGATCGAGATCGACTGACAGACGCAGGACCAAAAATTTTCACTGATGTCTGAAACTGGATTCTGTTCTGATATTTAATCATTTTGTTCTTTTGAACGATCACAATGCTTATGTTACCTCCAGTAAGCTCGGAAACAATAAATGTAAAACGAAGTTGGTAAAAAGAATGGAAAAAAGCTGTATGTATGTATTATTTACATATTATATAATGTTAAGACAGAATGTGCTACTCTGAGCGCTGATAAAAGTAAAATCATGAAAATAGGAAATCTAAATATTTGATAATAATTAAAAGGTAAATTTATATTTATAATAATTGTATTGATATTAATATTTTTTTAATTTATTTATATCTGTGAAAAAAGATAAGTTTTTTTATGTCAGTTGTTAGTGAGCTGTGGAAGGAATGCAATGATTCACCTGGCGTTATTGATATCATGTGACTCATCTGTGACAAAAAACTTCGCTCTCTCTCTCTCACTCTCTCTCGTTCAGTCGTATTTCCACTTACCTTAACTTAATTAGCAGGTATTTTACGTTAACAATTTACCATAAGTAGACCTAGTTTTTTTGTTGTTTTTTTTTTAGCAAGACCAATTAAATAATGTTCACTAATCCAAAAACGAGGCTTGCTAATGCCAAATTTTCATATAATAATAAAATATCCATAGCAGTTGATAAAGAAAAATATTTTATTTGTAATAACATTGTACTTTGTATTAGATTTAAAACATTTATATTTATATTATTTAACTTATTCATATGTGTTGTAATTGTTATAGTTATATCAGTAATTTCTTATGCGAAGTTTGTATTTTATCAATTCTAAAGAGAATTAATCACCCAACAACATTTATTATATTTTGCTTTTGTTAAACCTTATAAATATATTACTAATTTCAAATGATTTTGTCGGCTAAAACTGTATGTCTACTTACCTTTAGGTAATTTTAAGGACTTTTCTAAACTCACCGACTAATTATATTGGAAAAGTAGCTCTTAGAATGCAAACAAGATCATTTAATAATCGTATATGCATGATGCAACTTATTAGGGTAATAAGTGAAACAAATATAAGGTATTCATGTGATGTCATACTTACGTTTTGTTTACACATTGTCTTCTCCAGGTAAAACATACTTTCTTATATTCCTATAAATTAATTATGTGCTGCCATGCATGGAGGGGTTATGAGTCATCCTTGTTCCTTGAACCACGTGTGTTCCAGCCCACATGGCGCAAGGTGTCTTTTTGGCGGGAAAACTCATAAACACACGAAAAAAGAAGGCGGTAAACACCAACAGGTGTCTTTCTTGCATATCCCCTCTTCCTCCCCAGAGTTCTTCCTCCTTCCTGGAGGAAGTATACCTGCATTGTAATACCTCTACACTAATTATGCAGTATTAATAATGAATAAAAGAGCGGCGTACAGGAGGACTTAATATGTAAAACTAGGGTGGATCAAGACGAATTTATTGTAATAAACCCTCATGCCACTGACTCTTTTAAGTGCCTTACCTCCACCTGTTGTTTTGCCGGCAGCTTAATTATAATTTCATCACGTAACCATATAGCGTATAAATAAATGCTTGAACAGGTTTTAAATATTTGCCATATCAAGTTCATTTCATCTGCACCTGGACCCTTTTAAATTTAAATATTTTTAACGAAAAGATATGGCATTAATTTATTGTTTTGATTGTTTAAATCCAAATAAGTGGGGTTGTCTGTCATCTGTATAGAGTACAGACACGTGGAACTTAACTAAATCAAGATAGATATAATGCAAAACGGAAACATTTGGATAAAACTTGTAAGAGATGTTCTTTACGCAGAGGCAAGAGATGTTATACCCAAATATTCTTGAATGGGTGGAGTACGATAATGAAGCTTACTGTCAAAGCATTACACAAGAATGATTCAATTAACATTTACACCATTTATAAAAATATTTGTGCGAAACAAAAAAATAAAAAAATAATAATAATATAATAACAAAATAGTATGACCATCATTTATTAATAAGGCTTGTAAATGTAAACTTTCACACTTTTCAGACCTTTTTAGAAGAAAATAAACTGATAGAGCTTGGCATAGCAGAGAACTTAAAAGACACAGAGTGTCACTATGGGGGAACTTCTTTATTATAATAAATCTATAGATCCGGACGGAAAATGGAGAGGTGGGCAAAAGAATACTAGACTCCTTATATATTAAACACACAAGTGAAGTCAGCAAAATAAGATGGTATAAAAATATAAAAAGTAAACTGTGAAGGATAAGGATCAGGATAAGTATAAGGATCAGGATAAGGATAAGGATGGCACAGGATCGATCCCATGACCTCCAGTTGATCGAGTTATCGATAGCTGAGCGAGGGTTAAACGACCCTCGTCCACCCTGGATCCCAAAATTGAGGGTAAGTTGTATCGAAAAACTATTTGCACAAGCAGCCACTGATTACAGCTAATACCTACAAGTTTGATTCGTTGTTGTACATGTTCTTTTGTACCGATTGGTATCGCAAACTGAGCACATGAAAATGTGTCAGAGTTTCAGCAAGCATGGCAGTGCACTTTTCGTCATATATTATATTTGATAATATGATAATAATAAAATACGTGTGGTGTCGTGGGACACCCGGTAGGAACGAAGTTCCTTACGCTTTTCGGCTTTTCATTAAATATAAATGATAAAATCGCAGCAATAACTACTTATACACGGTGGAGTTAGAAAAGAGACAAAATTAAAAGAAACTAACTTGTAGAAAAAAGTTAATCATAAATTTATAGTTAAAGCAGATGGTTGTAGAACGAAAAAGAACTGTCCTCTCATACCCCGTCGGCAAAATTACTCCAATTAAATATTAAAATAAAAAATATAAATCATTAACTCACAAAAACTTTTGCTTGTATCAGGTTGAAATTTTACATGCTTGTTTCAATTGTACTATAGGTGATGTATACAAAGTTTCATTAAAATCGTTACGTTAGAACGTAAGATATCGGTAAAAACGTTGTTTTCTTTATTTTAATCGTTTTGGTCCGCTTTAATAAATTTAGCGATCTTTATCACTTCATAGCAGTGTCGGTGTTCGTTTTACTAAACAAATGTATTTATAAAAGTTGTTTGTCTCATTAAATAGATGAAGTTAGAATTTTTTTCCGTCCAAAAATTCCAATTTTTTAATTTGACGCTTACGTTTACGCGAGCGTTGCGCGTGAACACTTGGCGGATAACGTTGTCCAACGAACTTGTCTTAGGCATTGGTAAAATGAACATTTGTACCAAATTTCAACAAAAGTAAGTTAACTTTTACACAAGTTATCGCCATCGGTAAATTTCGTGACGGATTTTGCGTGACGGTGATTTCATGACAGTGATTATGTGACGGTGATTTTGGTCGTTTTTTTCGCATTCTCTCCCGGGCCCAGAACGTGCCATAAGGAACTTCGTTCCAATAATATTAAGATAAACATAATAATACTCGATAAATACATACCCCTCTATATTTGGGGAATATACAATGGTATTCAATCTATAACCTCACTTCACTCCTACTTTTCGTGAGAAAAATGTCTGCTTTATTTTTAATGCTTAACATCTAGTCTTGTTTATGAATAAGGCTTATCAGTAATATGTGTACTTATACATAGTAGTTATGTGGGTGATGGGAAGGAGAAAACTCAGAAATTAAAAAAAAAAGTATCTATTGTACAATAATCGTATATGCATGATGCAACTTATTAGGGTAATAAGTGAAACAAATATAAGGTATTCATGTGATGTCATACTTACGTTTTGTTTACACATTGTCTTCTCCAGGTAAAACATACTTTCTTATATTCCTATAAATTAATTATGTGCTGCCATGCATGGAGGGGTTATGAGTCATCCTTGTTCCTTGAACCACGTGTGTTCCAGCCCACATGGCGCAAGGTGTCTTTTTGGCGGGAAAACTCATAAACACACGAAAAAAGAAGGCGGTAAACACCAACAGGTGTCTTTCTTGCATATCCCCTCTTCCTCCCCAGAGTTCTTCCTCCTTCCTGGAGGAAGTATACCTGCATTGTAATACCTCTACACTAATTATGCAGTATTAATAATGAATAAAAGAGCGGCGTACAGGAGGACTTAATATGTAAAACTAGGGTGGATCAAGACGAATTTATTGTAATAAACCCTCATGCCACTGACTCTTTTAAGTGCCTTACCTCCACCTGTTGTTTTGCCGGCAGCTTAATTATAATTTCATCACGTAACCATATAGCGTATAAATAAATGCTTGAACAGGTTTTAAATATTTGCCATATCAAGTTCATTTCATCTGCACCTGGACCCTTTTAAATTTAAATATTTTTAACGAAAAGATATGGCATTAATTTATTGTTTTGATTGTTTAAATCCAAATAAGTGGGGTTGTCTGTCATCTGTATAGAGTACAGACACGTGGAACTTAACTAAATCAAGATAGATATAATGCAAAACGGAAACATTTGGATAAAACTTGTAAGAGATGTTCTTTACGCAGAGGCAAGAGATGTTATACCCAAATATTCTTGAATGGGTGGAGTACGATAATGAAGCTTACTGTCAAAGCATTACACAAGAATGATTCAATTAACATTTACACCATTTATAAAAATATTTGTGCGAAACAAAAAAATAAAAAAATAATAATAATATAATAACAAAATAGTATGACCATCATTTATTAATAAGGCTTGTAAATGTAAACTTTCACACTTTTCAGACCTTTTTAGAAGAAAATAAACTGATAGAGCTTGGCATAGCAGAGAACTTAAAAGACATAGAGTGTCGCTGTGGGGGAACTTCTTTATTATAATAAATCTATAGATCCGGACGGAAAATGGAGAGGTGGGCAAAAGAATACTAGACTCGACTCCTTATATATTAAGCACACAAGTGAAGTCAGCAAAATAAGATGGTATAAAAATATAAAAAGTAAACTGTGAAGGATAAGGATCAGGATAAGTATAAGGATCAGGATAAGGATAAGGATGGCACAGGATCGATCCCATGACCTCCAGTTGATCGAGTTATCGATAGCTGAGCGAGGGTTAAACGACCCTCGTCCACCCTGGATCCCAAAATTGAGGGTAAGTTGTATCGAAAAACTATTTGCACAAGCAGCCACTGATTACAGCTAATACCTACAAGTTTGATTCGTTGTTGTACATGTTCTTTTGTACCGATTGGTATCGCAAACTGAGCACATGAAAATGTGTCAGAGTTTCAGCAAGCATGGCAGTGCACTTTTCGTCATATATTATATTTGATAATATGATAATANTTCTTCATACAAATCTACAGTTTCAGTCCGATCTCGATCAAAATTTGCACAGTTCACAGTCAAAGCAAGGGGAAGGTCATTGCATACATGAATTTTGGAAATTTAAATTTTGGTACACGGGGGTACAAGTAAAAAAAATGGGGTCGGAGTAATGAATATACCCTTTATGGTGCATATTGTTGAAAAGCTCTTTAAGAGTACAGTAATTGTTGTTATGTCATATTTTCATTTAGGGGGGGTGGATTTGGTTTTTGCAAATTATCTTATCAAAGAAGAGGGGGTATAGAAATAAGTGGGAGGGATAGAATCTAGATATTCTTGCATAGTATAATAATAAATGTTAATGTAAATAATAATAATAAAATGTAATTTAAATATTTCTTGATGGTAGTTTATAAAATTATCAAATTAAAATAACACTCCGTAGCGAAGCACGGGTATCCAGCTAGTAACCATATAAACATCAAAATCCAGATACCATGGCAATCTTCAATAAGTGGTATAATTAATTTATTCATAAGTTAATAATGTTATAAACTATTAATAATATTAATAACCATTTATAATAATTAAATATTCATAATACCAATAACTTTTAATCCTACTTTTTGGTACACATTAATTATCGCAGGTAACTAAAAACAAATCCTTCTCTGTCGGGAGCTGATGATCCCTTCCAATCAAAATGAGAAGGGGTTCAAGAAGAAAAGAAAAAAGCCTTATATTCTTTTCTTCATTTTACTGTTTCGTCTTTTTTTTATCTCGAAGGGTTAATTACCCTTGAGCTTGAGGACAAAGCTGGTCTTTATACTTCCCTTAAAAAAAGGACAAGAATAATAATCAGTCTCTCTACTTTCAAGATAGAAACCAGATGAGAATAGCTAGTAAATAAATAAAATAAAAAAGCTCAAGATGTATGATAAGTCTTAACTACTGTATGATAAGGATAATAATGAATGGATGACTCCTCGCTACGACTCCTACAAGAGGTCAACACTTTTTTCTTCTCTCAGCTTGGGGTCTTGTTTACGGGATTGA
The DNA here is from genome assembly GCA_001010745.2 of Gerris buenoi. NCBI lineage: Eukaryota > Metazoa > Arthropoda > Insecta > Hemiptera > Gerridae > Gerris > Gerris buenoi. Next base: position 214,548 of record KZ651133.1, read on the forward strand.
ATACAGTTATACATTATTGACCTTATGTTCATGGTGATTCCAAGCTAGTAGAGAACGAATGCTGTTGTAAACTAAAATCTGATTTATTCTCAGCCTTGATAACGTGACAATCTAATGTTTTTATTATCAAAGGAAGGGTTTCTCATAACTGTTAAGTAGTTTACAAAGACTACATACTCGGACTTGTCTGAAAACTTTATTTTTTAACAATATTTTACTCCCATGTAATAGTATTATCAAATTATTATGGTTTAAAATACTAAATCGTGAATACTACACAAAGGATAAAAAGTAAAGTTAAATTGTTTGTTGTTTAAGTCGAAGCTGTGCTATGTGGTGGTTTTTAGAGGGTTCAGGTCTTTATCAGGGGAGACGAGAGAGTCTGAGACTTCATTAGCAAGCTGTCTTGTCGTGAGGCAAATTAACTGTCACCGGTAATCCTCCCCCTAAGGCCTAACTCCAAATCACAAGTCAGATTAATTGGCACTCAAGCAAGAAACTCTTAGCTGAAGCCAATCATTTTCTTCTCTTCCCGTTCGGGAAAGAATCTAAGCTTAAATATTCATGTCTGAATCGAGAAGTGTCATTGGTAAAACATTTTATTCACTGGCACCATTATTTAATCTATTTTTTATTTTTTATTTTTTTTATTTTTTAATTATAAAATACGAAACGATAGGTGAGTCTTCCCTTTCGCTCTACTAAGGGTTCGACACTAATGAGAATGGCAGTTCTCAAAAATACTAATAGTAAGTAAATAAGTCTAATAAATATAATAATAGATAAGCATGACTTGATGCTGCTAGCTTTTTACTTAGAAAAAGCTAGTTATATAGATTCATCATACTCCTGCTATGAACCTTATATAAAGCTACATTTTAAAACAACTTATTATGAATTTTATATTTATTGAACATTCTCACATACCTACTTTCAAAGACATCGCAGTAAAAATATTTAAATTATATTAATGTCCGCTCAATCACATTTTAGGAAGACAGGCCAGTCTGTTTCTTATGTAGGATTATTGATGGCAGTCCTTATGATGAAAGAATAGAAGGATTAATTACCATAAAGAAGGGATGCCTGGGCCTCGGCATCCAGGGTGTTCGATCCGAGTAATCCCGGGATGAAGATGATTACCATTCTCTTTGTCAACCTACAGCTCCGTCACACGATACTTAATGCTGCGTTCAAAGAGTTGTGGACCACCCTCTACAAAAAGATCTCGTAGATCCTTTCAACCAAGAATGTCCGGCAAAAGAATAAAAAATAAAATACTTCGAAGACCCGAAAGGTAGATTGGACAAAAAGACGATGTTGAAAATAGGTAAGAGGGCGAACGTTATCGGTAGATCGGTTCTTCGGGCTCTGGATTTGCATTTGAAAAGGAATTCTCCGGAGAAGCATTGTAATGATTAATCTAATTTTCGGTGGCGCCCTCGGGGGTACAGTCGTGGGAGGGATGCCCCTGTCTAATTGGTTCTATTCAAAATGTTTTGGGAAACATTCCATGAACACTGAGTGACATGACGACTGTCGGTGTGTTCTTATAATCCTTCATAGCTTTGAACATCATGCGCACCCAAGAAACCAAAATAAAACATGAAACTTAAATAATTTATGTTTATTAAAGCTAAAAGATGCCGTGAGAAAAAGGGCCTTTTTATTTTTTTATTTTTTTTAATGTTTAATGTTGAACGAAAATTACCAAATAAACAATTTTCTTTTAAGATGGTGGTTGAAGTAAATATTAAATATACATGCACTTCTTAGGTTATACATTATCGAGAGTATTAAAGAAAATAAAGGTTGTACCTACTGCAAAATTGGAAGATGACAATTGTTCAAAGAATCATTTATAAATTCGACTTGAAATTAATAAAGAGCTAAATTCAATGGTCACATTGACAGATGTGATGATAGTATTCTAACGTTTTATAGCTTAAAGATTGAGTCTTCTAAATACTTTAAATGTCTCTCTATTCATATGAAAATGAATATTACAGATTAATATAGTCCTAGCCAAAACCCTGTGGACATAAAGTTGGTGTGTGAATAATGGAGAAGGCGAAGTTGACGGTTACATTGATAGAGATACAAAGCAATATTTGTTTAGCTAGAGAGATACTACTAGCCATTGTCCACGCGTAGAATTGATTATTGTTAAGAGACCATTAAGAAGTAAGAAGTAGATTGATGAAATGTTTCCTCGAAGCCTACTTATGGTTTTTGCAGATGCCCACCATTAATCCTCTGGGTCGGATTGATGGTCAGAGCTCTGTTTGTTTTTATCCGACCTTGCGTTCACCCTATTAGATGGCTCGATGGCACTCGCTGACCCAACCTCTCTCCCTGATAAATGAAACCTTTCCTTCCCCCTTTACACAAGTTTTATCATTAAACCTCTCCGAACTCTGTTGACTTTTGTCCTCGACCAGGAGCAGTGATCCCTCTCTTTTGTGAAAATTGAATTCGAAATGAAGATTAATTACTGGAGCTCCTTTGAGAGGATTCCTTGTAAGCTTTCGTGGATGCAAAACCCTTTTTACTATCTTTAGGTTTATTAAATATACACCATGTTCCCTCACACGTGAACAAAAAAAGCCTTAATACCCTCACCTTTAAAAGACTTTAGAACGAAATTAACAATGTTGGAAGTGTCAGCGTCAACAAAAAATTTACAAAGACCTTTGATAAATTTCTTTCAAGTTAACTGAAGATTTTTTGTACCCTCTTTTGGGAAAATCTAAATTATTCAGTCTTTAATTTAGCGAGATCATACCTTACATTATTCAGGCAAAATAATTACAGAGAATTCTTACTTTTTTAATACACAAAAGCTAAATGGGTTCTACCAATTAAAACGCAAACTCCAGCAAATAAACATTGAATCAGATAAAATTGTTTTTTGTATTATAAAATGTTACTACAACATACCCCCCCACCCCCCCCC
>KZ651133.1:235335-249811 GCA_001010745.2 Gerris buenoi
CCGCCATCTTGAAAATATTTAGTGTAAGATTTCCAAAAACTATACAGTTGTCACAAATGATGAGATGCATCTTTGTGCCAAAATTCGTTGAAAACGGTCATTTTTTACTCCAGTTATCGTTGGACAAACAAACAAACACACAAACAAACACACAAACTTTTAAAATCCCAAGTCTCTGAAATAAAGAACTCACTGTGCTCGTTCAATCATTAAGTAATAATATTTATTGTATTAAGTTATTTGTTTTTTGGTATAATATTCACATACTCTTCGAAGACAATATAATATTCTTGATCTAATATGATAAATAATATTTAGCAATATTCTTATTTACAATTATAAACTATTCTGTAATTTTAAATCTTTTATTTATATAATATAATCATAATTAGAACCATATGGTGATTTTTTTAATCTTTAATGCTGTGTCTAATGCTTTATTTCTGCCTATTATAATTATGTTTAAAAAAAAGGAAATACTAAGTTTTTAGTCACATCTTTTTATTTATTTAGGGACTTATGAAGACAAAATAAAGTATTCGAAATGTGAGGGCATCTCAAGAACCAGATATTATAATGTTCTCTGAAATTTAATCTATGAAAAAAACTCTCAATTGCCTATTTTATCTTTTATTCAGAACAATAAACATAAGACTTGTTTTGTTTTACTTTGCACTTGATGGTTTTCCTAAGACTAAAAAATTTCATTTCCTGAAGTTTCCAAAAGGGGAAATTGCATGTCCTAATAGGATTTGCATTTATAAATTGAATGTATGAAGTGTACAAGCAGCATTGAGTGAGGAAGCAGCCAAGAAACATTCGTCTCTTCTTCTATACAAACATCTCCGTTAACTTGTTTATTATTCATTGAAGGAGCAAGTCTTTTAATAATCATTTAGGGGAATGGTATAAGCTTAAAGTTTGTGTTTACCTTTTTTAAGAAGAAAATAAGTACAATGCGAGATCGGATTTCGAGTTAAGGATTCATATGGGTAATTGTGAAAGGAAAGAACGGTAATGGGACGAAAGAGAAGTAAGGAATTGAGCAGGGATTTTTTTCCAGTTGGAGTTTATTGAAATATTCAGTGTTTAGGTAGGGAGGAGGAGGCCCGAGGCGTAATGCTAATACATTGAATAATGTATGGCAACAAAGACAGCAGAATGACTGTATCTTGTCTTATGTCAATACGCCGGAGGCTAAAGGCACTTCTGACTCGTGCCTCACTAGTCTAGCTACGTCGCCGCTAAAGCTGTTGCCATCCCACTCAACTTCTGTCTAGCTTCCGGCTTCGACGCATCGCTTCATTCCCCAAATATGTCCAAAACAGTTCCATATTCTCAACCCTCTTCACGATGATGAACCCTAATAGGTTTCTTTAAGAATCACTCTAGCGTCACATCGAGTCTTCTTATCAAATTATAGAGGTATTTACGTCATAAACATACGAGCTATTGCTGTTTGAACAATAACTATTGTTTCTTTGTTTGTATAGTAACTTGTACCAAATAGCTAAAAGTCTGTTTATAAGTAAACATCAAATACTTCCTTACTTTACAATGTTACATTTTATAATATATATGGTAAATTAAGTATTCACTGCACACATTTCTGTGTTTATAGTACACTATTATTCAGTATCAAATCATAGGCAGTAGCTATGAGCTATGAGTGTTTAGCACCCAGGGACAAAATCGGTTTTCACGCCCCCTCCATCAATGCTGTGGTCCGATCCAACACAATCCCGGAGAACTAAAAAAAATGCAGCCAATTTAAGAACTCATCCCCATGATACTGCGGCCATGGAACAGGGTAGGTGTCCCCATTGTGTCCCAATCAGAGTTTAATAAAATGTATTGATAAGAATGTATTTGATTAAAAATTTGCAAACAAAGATTAATAATCTTCTATCAGCAAATAAACCTAATTGTTACAAATTTTCAATAGATGCAATTAGGTTTATTCGTGTATGGGGGTTAGTCGTCGTGAAGTGCCATATTAGCTTTTAGTTGGCGAAATATTTTATATTTTTATATTAAAAAAAAAAAAAATCAATGTCATGGATATCTTTGTTTAATTATGTTTAGGGAGTTCTTCACAATTAACAATAAATCAAGTGCTTATTACCAGTACAACTTAATGCGGTTGGAGAGATGAGAATTCTTGCCGTTTAAATTCTTCAATAACGTTATATAGCCCGTAAAACCGTTCTTGCGAATTCCACGTTTAATGCTTATTTAATTCCATCTGAGAACAATAATCGGTTTAAGTCTGATTGGATGTAAGAAAGGTCGGCAAGAGGAGGCTTACGATCCTAAAGCTGAGCTTGCAGCATTAAATCGAGAAGGGCAGTTTACTGCGTCACGCTGATGTCTCGAGTCCCAGTGCTTTATTACCGAATGCCTCGCATTGGCCAATAATTCTCCGGATGATCGGCTCCTTTCTAGATTTGTTCCGCTCGTTCGTTGGAAATGGGACCTCGATTCCTCTCTCCCCGAAGAAAAACATTAAACCCTCTTTACGAAAGTTTTATAATAGTTTCTATTTTTAAATCAGTTATTAAAATGAAATAATAATAATAATACTTAATATCTCCGAAATCTACTGCAGGAAGAAAGACGTGGTTTGCTGGGTTCTATGTCAACTTAAAATGCGCTTACCGGAAAAATGCTCTGTAGCTTAAAATATGAAAAGTTAGGAAGACATGTTTTTAAGGCTAGAGTTAGGTTCTATGGCTTAAAATAAGAACTTTTACTCATGNTTCTGTATTTTGTTGATATCAATAAATTGTATGTATTCAGTATTCAGTTGTATAATTAAATAAATGACCCATCCTTCTGGCTGCCAATTTGTTAAAGTGATCAAAATATAAAATATTACAAATTAAAAAGAATAGCTTGAAACAGTAAATATTAGTCCTTATAAAGACATTGGTTTATGAAAAATAAATAACCATGTTATATTCAAAGAACGAACAGTTAAAAATAAATTAAACACGCATATAAAATCAATAAGATAATACTAAAACCAATATATTTAACGTGTTTTTCTAAGTTGTTTTCTTTATATGGAAACAGAAAAGAGATAAAAACTAAGTCGGTATCCATTTAACTGGATTAGAAACATTGTTTTGCTATATGACTGATCCTTTCCTATAGAAGAATCAAAAGAGTGCTAGAAAGGATATCTTAGAGTGAGGGAAATAGTCAATACAGCTCCCCGACTCAATCCTTAGGAAAAGATATTATCTGGATTTATAGTTAGAACATAAAAGTAGTCGAGACGGCCATCCGGAAAGAAATGAAATTAATCAATTAAGCTGTGGATTCCGGGACTCTTTGCTACTGTAGGGTTAGGTATTGTATTTTCTGGGTGTGGGGTTTACTATACATATAAAAGTGCGGGAGCAGTAAAAAGAAAAAAAGAAGTTAGTGGACAGTAACAGTAAAATCCTGTGATTGGTCGGCCTTTTTCTTTTTTACATTACTGAAACTCTTGCACTTCACTAGGAATATAAGCTTTATTATTGAAGTATCCCTATATAAGAAGGGATCCTTCTTCGTTCGGCACAATTAAACAAAAGCACATGCTACTCCCTGTAAAAACTTTTAATTGCTTCTGTAAATTGTTGAAATGCCTATCAGCCATATGATCACAACAAGCATATTAATTTATTATACGTTGATAGGTTCTCCGAGGAAATACCAATAATAATACCGATAAAGTCTACACAAATGTATGGCGACCAAGATTTTTTTCTTTTTCATTATGACTTTACTTCGAATTTTCTAACTCAAAAAATATGTAAAACAATAGCGGGGTGCATAGTGGTCAGTTATGGAAGTCTTCATGTTAAAAAATATTCAGTTGCAAAACCCAAAAAATTCTTTAGTTAGTTTTATTTGCCTGAGATTTTTTATATTATTATAATAAGTAATTTAAATGCATTCCTTCTGAATGTTTTATGACATAATCAATAATTAAAGTTAGCACAAATGTAAATTATGTTAAATTTACCAGTTTCTTTTATTTTTCTTTTTATTCCATGAATTTTAATTTCTTCATTGTGATCAGTATCATAAATTTTTCATAAGTTCTTTTTTCCTTTAATTTACGAGGAAACATTTCCCAGTGAGTAGTAAAGCAGATGAAATTTCCATATTTGTTTCTGTTGCAGCTTTAGTTAGATGCTGTTGAAGGTATTAAGACTTTCTGTATTTTTCCAGAGGTCTTATAGAACAAGGGATTTCCTGATATTCTTTTACATAATTAAAAGGAGACGAATAAAAGGGTTGCTAGTGGAGGTTTTTTTCTTTGCTTTATTTTCCAGTGCTATTTGCATGAGAATCGTCAAATTGAGTAAAAGATTTTTTTTTCTCTAGCGTCAAAATGATTATGGAATGAAAGGGGGAAAAGGCTGACCATTTCATCTCAACCAATGTTCTTCTGGTTCCTAATTACTCTAAAGAGTCCGCTCATTTCCAAAATATATATGTATAAAGGGCCATACTTAAATCCTTTTAATGTTTTGTGTTTTTTTTCTAAAATGGATAAAAGGTTGAAATGTCGTTGAAGCGAAAGGGTTGATTTAATTCGTAGTCCTTTCTAGCGAAGCTGAAAATTGAGTGAACTCCCTCCCTTAAACCTTTTGCCCTCTTCCTTAATGAAATATAATTAAAACCGAAATAAGAAAATAACCTCAGGGGACGCGATGGTTTTCCTTTGACAACTCCCTTAAAGTTTGAATCCATTTTACTTCTTATACAAATAAAAGTTTTTCAACAAAAAGTATAAAACAACAACTTTTCAAGTATAACAAGATTTGACTTTTGAGTTGCGACGTTATCTAAAACAAACAAATACAGAGTGTACTAAAAAGTGCATCTGAGTTTAGTAGGCAACCATGAACCCGATGATTTTAATGGGAATCATGAACTCGTAGTCTGTGATGAGTGTACCACTCACGTGCACTCACCACAGACATCTGAAAGAGATTCCATGAATTTTAATTTCATCAATCTCTCATCTGAAAGAAAGGGTTATCAAGTTATTTTCAGCTACTAGTAGGATGCGCTGTACCTGAGGAGAGTGACGCTCTTTGATTAGTTATAGATAGGTTGTTGCGGCGCTGTCGACGCGACACTATAACTTTGGCCGTCCCGCTCTCCACACCTTACAATCTGTAATATTTGGGGTACATAAACATAAAAGACATTGTTTATATCCCTCCCCTTCCGAGAGATCTTGAGCACATTGCCCATTTTTAAACATTGTAAAATAAAGTTGTGTAATATATTAACTAACTTATTTAATTAATTAATTAATTAACTTCATCTTTTTCAACATTAGTATGAATAGTCTGTCATTAGTCATCAGTGTGACACATAGCTTCCTCGTGTCCTATCACATAATTTACTTAAGTTTTTTTTTTTTTTTTTTTTTTTTTTGAGACCTCCATTATTGTCTAATTTACTTAATTTATACCTTTTTAGGGTTTCGGTGATAAATCGTAAAACTAAATAAAGAACAGTCTTCAGTGTCGACAGTAAGATATTGCCTCCCCCCCTCTACTTCCCTTCTAGGAGCCCCCAGGGGCCCCCCGCGCCGCGGGCCCCGTGGGCCCGTTATCGCCGCCACTGACAGTTTTTCAGTCACTCTGACTGAACTTTTAAATTGAAAGAGATAAAACATGAAACTTACTATTTCTAGTATTAAAGATCGTTTTGAAGCACACACAGGAAAAATATAGCAAACTCAAAATAATAACCAGTTGTTCAAATCCAAAATGGCGGATAATTCATGTCCCGCAAAATGTTTTTTTTTTTTTTTTTTTTTTTCAATTGTAAGTGAGATATCAAATGAAAGGTATTCGAGAGTAGATTAAAAAATTATATAACACTCGTGAAATGTGTTTAATTTTTAATGATATCTTGTCAATTGACATCAAAATGTTGNTCAATTTTTGCATAAAAATCGGACAAGTAGATTTTAAGATATTATGTTGTTTCGCAAAAGTTTTGAACAGCACAGACACGAGATTTGAAATGTTACCTCATGTCTAAAAATGTATTTCTATGCCTATGTTAAAGTAAGAGGATAAAAACCTATGTTCCAAAAACCTAGCCAGATCCGGAACTAGCCGTGTGCATGGGGTCAGCCAAGATGAAATGAAATACTTTGATGAAATACTTTCATTTCATTTCAAATAAGTCTAAATTAATTATAATTTTTATAACTAGCAAAATATGCCTATACAGGGTGTCCCGCCTAACCCGATCCACTTAATATCTCCGAAATCTACTGCAGGAAGAAAGACGTGGTTTGCTGGGTTCTATGTCAACTTAAAATGCGCTTACCGGAAAAATGCTCTGTAGCTTAAAATATGAAAAGTTAGGAAGACATGTTTTTAAGGCTAGAGTTAGGTTCTATGGCTTAAAATAAGAACTTTTACTCATGGAATTTTTCCTCCAAGCATTTAAGTTTCAAAATATGAGTTTTTAACCAAGTATTACGGCTAAAATAATGGATCTAAAAAATAAAAATATTAAATAAATTTACTTATTTTGAGCTATAAAATCGAAATCCATTCTTTAAGGTAATAATAACACAAACCACTTTTTTTATCATTGTCGTGCTGTACTGACTACTTTTTTTTAAAGAACTAAGTTGCTTATAAGGTATACCTTTAATAGTTTTAGATGCTGAGAGAGTGTGTTTACATTTCTTCTGTAGGCTTATTTGAAGATTGAACATAGAACCAGGCAAACCGCGTCTTTTCGTCTTTTTTTACGGACCGGAGATATTGAGTGGTTCATGATAGGTCATGTTACCTTGCGTATGCATATAATATTGAAGATAAAAGGGTTTGTTTTATATTATGAAATAATGTTTTTGAAGCAATTTCTTACAAACCTTATGTGTGTCAAAATAAAATTAAAAAAAAAATGAGGGGACAAAATATTTAGTCACCTTGGAGGGAGGCCTCAAAAATAATCTAGCACACGGGCCTTGCAGGTCTAGTTTCTTCTCTGAATCTACCTGTCAAAATTTATTATTAATTGTGTTTATAAATAATTAGTTGACTAGTATTATTTTATAATAAATAAAATTTAGAAACGTTTTGTCCTGTTAATTGTGCTTTTAAATATAGATAAAACTTGATTGATTATCGGTTTATCTCAAACCTATAAATAAATTATATTAAAAAAATATTTTGTTTAAAAGATGAAGACAGTATTTACATGGTTTATATTATGGATAGTTACCATTTTACACTTTTTTTTTTAAATCTGACAATCAGAAATGAATATAAAAAGAACAAAGGGTGTCAGTATATTATATTAAAAAAGGGTGAATCCTTTATCATAAGGTTTGGAGGTGGCAGGGGTTGTTTATTCAGGTACCTATTGTATGATATTTGACAAGGATTCTGGGACATCCTATTCACTAGATTAGTTAAAAGCTCCTTATATAAACAGACGTCTTTCCTACGATCTCGTCCCTACGAGTACGTAGGTGTCTAAAGAAAGAAGATATCGCATAGCATAGCCCCTGTCATCCTTTGTGTAATCTAGTACTATTTTATTATTTATATTTTTTTCTTCATATAAAATTTTGTTTGTTTGTAAAAAATTGTTTTAAGAAGATCTGTTCTTTATAGTATGAACAGACAAAATCCTTTATAAACAAATCTGACTGGGTTTTGTACTTATTAATAAAGTTATTAAGTTCAATCTTGACTTTATCCTTTTGAACTTTTTTTTAGCAAACGTACTTGTAAATTTAATTAATTGGTTATATATTGTTTTTTTTTTGGCAGATAAAGGATCCAAAATTATTTTTAAATGTTGATAGCTGGCTTTTTAAGAAGCATTTAGCCTTAACTCCATAGTTCCTTAATGTCTTTAAATGCCAAATGCTCTTATAAATTTAGAAGGTAAATACGACAATGACAGTGTCCTTTAGAACGTGAAGAGGAGCGGGAACTTATTGCTATAATGTATTTCGATAATATTTAATAACAATCCGATCTCTTCGTAACTTGAGATTAGTCCTTATTAGAGGTGACTGCCACTGCCATAAAGGAGATATTCCGTTATTGCTTTCAAGACCTCACACGGTTGTTTCTCTTTGGTCGATATATTTATTAGTACTGACATGAACTAATATCGATCATTAAATCCTGATGTTGATGGATAATAGAACACGGACTGTAAAGGGATCGTATTATGTCGAGTCGGACATATTATTTATCCGAAGATTATATCATGTATAGAAGTTTGGAGGATTGAGGGTACGGTTTAAGAAGAGATTTGGGATTATTTTCCCCTGATATAAAGGAAAGTATAAAGTGACGGGATGAGATGGGCGTGAAATTGGGGGCCAAGAGGAATTCCCTAGGAAAGGACAATTAGAGTGGGTATCGAGGGCAATTAATAAGAAGGTCCCTGACAAGAGCTATGTCCAGCCAATAAGTCTCCCCGGACAATATGCTGGAGAATCCGGAGGACTAATGGAGACCGGACACCTGTCAAAGGAAAGAACCCATCAAAAGGAATACCGTTGCTTCGTTTCAACTCCCCCCCCCCCCCACTACCTTCGCACTGTTGCCCAAAAGCTATTTGTAATTAATTTACCGCCTAGGGGAGGAGGGGGAGGAATTAAATCATCAGAAAGGTATTAAGTCCTAAAAATAGGCTTTGTATCAGATTCATTTAACTCAGTTAAAATATTAAATAATTAATTTAGATTTTCTCTTTCAATGTGTTCTTTTGGTAAAATGGGAATAAGGTTATATACTTTTACAATAAGAATATCCATTTTAGGTGGGAAAAGTATTGAAATTTCATTCGATTGACAACTATAGTGGTAAGAGCAGAGAATGGAAACAATTAGATTTTTGCATATGGATATTTCTTTGTCAGATAGAATAATACAATTTTGAGGTGAGGATGGAAGAAACAGTTTTTTTCTTCAACTTCGTTCTAGCTGCTTCAACATTTGATAGGAAGCATGCGACAAATCGAATATACGGTAGGCGCTGAGTATCAATCAAATGTATTTGTCGTTCCCCGTGCAAGGAGACTGTAAATTGAATTGTCTTGACTCTTTTATTCAGTCAAGAGAAGACCTCTCTTGTTCAACCCCGAGAGTTGCAACCCTCTTCATACGAGTCCGGAGCTCTTCACGTCCTGTTCCTGGGCTATTTGCCCTCTCAAAGAGGTGTCCTTTGTCGTCCGGTCGAACGACTCACCTCCCCTCGGACACTTCATCTCCGATCTCCGTTCTTCTGTCTCTTCCCCTTCAAATGTTTTCGCCTCGCCAATAGAATAGTCTCTTGCCTTATCCCTCCGATCACTTGATCGCCCCTTGAAAGCATCCCTTTAGGTCACTTGAAGCTCTTTCCTCCACGGTTATCCTCTTCGTCCCTTCCCCTTGACAAACGCCTCTTCCTTTCCTGGCATACACCAATAAATGAAATCTATCTTTCTCCCTTTCATTATTTCAAAACCTATTCTACGATTATTAAGTACAAATATAATGTTCTTTAACTTTTTCTCGTTCTAATACAATATAAAACAGAAAATAGTTGTATTTTCCTAAAATAATTGTTTTAGATTTTAATTTAAATCAAATTATAATTTCAGTTGTTATTAGAGGAACTGTCCTCCCACTATAAGACCTGAGGTCTTGTGGCGTGGGAGGGAATTTGGAAATAGTCTTACAATAATAATAAAATAAAATAAAATAATAATAATAATAAAAAAACAAAAATAAATAAATAATAAAATTTTACAATTAAGCCATAAAAAGGAAAAAATAGCACTGACTGCCTATGTACATTTACAAAAATGGTATATATGTGAAATNAATTATAGATTTTGTTAATAATTTTTAGATGTAGTGGAAGAGCATTGTATTTGGCTATATATTTATACTTCCACTGCCTCTGAGCTGTAGTCGACCTGTAGAAGGGGATTTGATAGAGATGTTTGCCGGCCGCTCTGGTACCTGCCATATGCTCTATAAAATTAAATATATGCTCATATAAAATTAAATATATGCTCTATAAAAATTAAATTAAAAATTTGTTTTATATGCCGACACAACAGGTAAAATAAATATAAACTTTTTATATCATTTTAGCAAAATATTATAAAACATATTTAATATTAAAATACCGTTGTTTAGTCTCATAATTTGTAAGCACAATATTTGTCTGTCTCAATTTCAATTATAATTTTCATATTTTTACTTTTTTATGTGTATTTTTTTATTATTTTATTTTTTCATACAGTTAGCATATTAATTTATTTTGTATTATACGTATAGTTTTCACTAAAATTAGCATAAAAATAAAATTTAAGTGAAAGTAGCGCGGGTTCCCCTGTCAGAACAATATGGGCACAGAATTGAAGTATAACCACGATTGTAATTTTTGTATCATATCTCGGTAACTATTGGACGTACAGAGTTGCCACTGGACGTTAAAGAAAGCTAATTATATTTACTGTAACTTCATTCCTTATGACTATTTTCGTAGGTTAACCGTTATACGCCGATATTCACCCCGAAACGAGAGCAATATTTAAATTTTATAGTGCAATATCTCGAAAACTATTGGACCTACAGGGCTGCAGTTGAGCTTGTGCTGCTTCAAATTTACTGTACCTACAGTAATAGCAACTAATATAAAAAAAAAAAAACAACATAATTTACGAGTTATATGGCAGAAACTGAAAAAAGAATTTATTTCAGTTTTTCAGTATTACACAGCTAGCACAGGATTCTGAAGCAGCAAACTTAGGATCACAGTACCCCAACTGGTCCGAACAACATATAAAAAACAGATGTCAACAGTGACTGATTCTTCTAATAAAAGCAAGAAATGCAGTCTGAAAACTCCTTATCTAATCGCTCTCATTTCTATTTAAGTTTCAAAGTTTCGTCTCAAATTTAGAGCAGGACCACGAGTTCCTATAAGAGTTAAACTTAGTTACTCAAAAATCATTTGATTAAGTTATTTAAAATTTTACTAAAAAGTGTCAAAATTAAAGAATTTAGCGCATACCTATCTTACGGCCATCACTGGACGAATTAAAAAAAAAAATCTGTTAATTAGTGTAGCAGATACCTTCCTTGAGACCCATTACTAGACGAATTGTCACATGAGTATAAAATACTATTGACCAAGTACATACCTAATAACTTTTTCTTGATATTTGATTAGCATAAGAAAAACCTAATACTGTTATAAATTATTTAAATACCTATAATTACTTGAATTGTACACAATCAATCGCATAATGACGTTAAAGCTTTCTCGCTTACCCTGACCCCATAATTGACACATTAATTACAATAAGCATTCGCATGCTTTAAGTGGACTCAGATTATCATTGTTTTATAACACGGTGCTTTGTGTTTGAACTTTATCATGCCATGATCACTACTTTTCATGTCTAAATAGGATAACGATAATAAAGACATTTACTCTGCTTTAATTTTTATTGTAATTATTTTATATTGAAATATATACAGGGTCTGTAAACTGTTGGGGAAATTATGTTTAATTTATTTAATATTTTATTTTTATTTGTTTTTAAATTACGTAAACACTGTTTTTATATAAACAAACCAATGTGACAGTTTTAATAAATAAATTGCATTGTTGTTTTTCTTGTCTTAAAATGAAATTGGCTTTTTATAATAATTACTAATATAGTCCAGTCAATTTATCATAATTCATTGCAAAAGATCCGGTATTTATGATTTTCTGATATTTTGTTGGGACAAGTACCACTAGTGAAAACCTAAGTTTACAGAATCCTAGACCCTGTGGGAGCAGAGTTATAGCTGAAAAACATTGAAATTTTCCCACTTTTTTCAGTTTTTTATCTATATCTCCTTTTCTGTTCATCTGAGAGAAAAAATAGTTATTACCAATCTTGTAGAGGAGAAAATTTACTAACATTCCATATCAATAGTTTTTTTCTCTACGGACTATAGTTTTCTAATTATAGAGCATCGACAATACGATTATTTTTAAAAAAATACTTAGGCCAGTCAAAACATACTTAATTAATTGCTAAATTCACGAGTGATGTAGTTCTGGTTTTATTATATGTTGTTCGGACCAGTTAGGGTACTGTGATCTTAAGTTTGCAGCTTCGAAAAACCTGTGCTAGCTGCATAATACGTGAAAAACTGGAAAACATTCTGACTTTTTTCAGTTCTTTCCATATAACTCGTATACTATGCGTTTTTCGATGATAGTCGATATTATTGTTTTTAAAGTCCAGTAAATTTGGAGCATGATTCTATGTTTTTTTGTTTTTTTTTCGTTGAATACCCAAAGCTTGTTATAAGAAGTGGTTTAGGTACAATTCTTAAAATTTACAATTTTTCCATTTTGTTATTTTTACGATAACAACAGAATTGTTTTGTGTACAGGGTACATTTTGCGATTGCATAAAAGCCAATTAAATTTACTACAACTTTATTTCTTACAACTTTTTTCGTAGAGGAGAGGCTTTATGCTGATATTTGCCCCGAAGCGAGAGCAATACTTAAATTTTTCCATTTATTGGAAAACACTGCTAATCTTTGAAGTGTCATATCTCAGTAACTATTGGACGTGCAGAGTTGTCGTTGGACGCAAAAAGAAGGCAATTATATTTACTGCTACTTCATTTCTTATGAATTTTTCCATAGGTTAACAGTTTTACGCCGATATTTGCCCCTAAACCAGAGTAGTACTTAAAATTTCAAATGTTTTTGAAAAACATTTTCCAATTCTTTTAGGGCCATATCTCGGGATCTATTGGACGTACAGAGTTGCCGTTGGACTTAAATTGTTGTAAATTTATTGTACTGAATAAATAGTAAGAACAACTAACATTGAACAACGCATACTTTTTCCAGGTATATAAGTCCGAGAGTAAAAAAGTCCGAGAATTTATCAGTTTTTCACATATTACGCAGCTAGCACAGGTTTTTCGAAACTGCAAAATTAGGATCACTCTACCCAAACTGGTCCGAACAACATTATAAAATAATCAGAACTATCACATAATGTTTATTTCTTGTATTTTTCCCAAATTATCGTATTTTCGATGCTCTGTAATTAGAAAACTATAGCCCGTAGAGAAAAAAGCTATTGACATGAAATATCAGTAAATTTTCTCCTCTACAAAATAGGTAATAAACTTTTTTTTTCTCTCAGATACACAGGAAAGGAGATAAAGATTAAAAACTGAAAAAAGTGGGAAAATTTCAATGTTTTTCAGCTATAACTCTGCTTCCACAGGGTCTAGGATTCTGCAAACTTGGGTTTTTAGTAGTGGTACTAGTCCCAACAACATATCCAAAAATCATAAATACCGGACCTTTTGCAATGAATCCCAAATTTTTTGTATAAATTGACTGGACTAATATTTAATGTTTAATGATCGTGTAACTGATCAAACATGGTGTCAGGTGTAAATAAGATATACTAGTTCATCCCACAAGAAAATTTATTTGGTATGATGTTTTGTTTTTCTTTTTAAGTATAAGTTACCAAAATAAAATAAATAAAAATTCCTAGAGACATCAGAACTCCAAATTGCGTTAATTTTAGCAGCAGTAATACAGCTAAAGAATGGAGAAATTGGTATGATGAGTTTTATATTTACATGATAGCATCTAAATTGAACAAAGATGACGACATAGTTAAGGTCGCGACATTGTTAAATTTAATGGGTAAAGAATCCCTAGCTATCTATAAAACTTTCAAAGATGATAAAGAAACATTTGACAGTGTTGTAAAACATTTTGATGCGCATTTTGAACCTAAAAAGAATGTAGTTTTCTGAAAGATTTAAGTTTTACAAATTCAAACAAAAATGTAATCAAAACGCTACTCAGTTTATTACGGCATTAAAAAATTTAGCCGAATCTTGCGAATTCAAAGAAAAGGACGATATGGTCCGTGATAAAACCGTTATAGGAACTAATGACGATGCTTTGAGAAGTAAATTATTATCAGAAGAAGATTTAACTTTAGACAAAGCGTTCAAAACTTGCTTAAATCATGAAGTTGTTAAGAACCAATTGCATGAGATGAAAAATAAAGAAGACGATCCTGTCAATAATGTGGAAGTGGACTTGATTAGAGGTCCACCTAGAAAATCTAACTCGTATCCTCGTGCTAGTAATAATTCTTATAAATGTTTTAAATGTGGTCAGGAACATGTGAGAGCTCAATGTCCTGCCTTACTGTGAAAAACTTGCTCTTACTGTGGTTTTAAAAATCATTTTTATTACTGGTCTTATATTTCTTTGCTTTTTAAGTTTCATCCCACACCTGTTACCCCAATTTTGAACCACTTCCCGTCATTCAATCTTCCCCAAATTTTGCACATAGAAACAACTAACGTGAAGAATACAGAAAAAAAAATAATAATAATGAAAAAACAAAATGGCGTAAAATTTATT
>KZ651133.1:249848-266434 GCA_001010745.2 Gerris buenoi
AAAAAAAAAAAAAAAAAAAAAAAAAAAAAAAAAAAAAAAAAAAAAAAAAAAAAAAAAAAAAAAAAAAAATTGTACATAAGACCAGTTTTCAAAAATGGAATTTTTATATTAATTATTTTTATTAAATGTCTTATATTTATTTGCTTTTTAAATTTCATCGCACACCTATTACCCCAATTTAAACCACTTCCCGTCATTCAATCTTCCCCATATTTTGCACATGGAAACAACTAAGGTAAAAAAAACAGAAACCAAAATAATAATATTAAAAAATCACAGGGAAGTACTTGCCCCAAGTACTTTTTAGGGTTTTATAGATAAATATGAGGTCTGATGAGTGTTTCGCGTTCGCCACTTCAAGACCGACAAAATGATCCCCGTTTGGATCCGTTCGGAAAAAATATTTTTCGAACCCAAAAAAGAACTAAGGCTATAGACTTGATTTTTTTTTTGGGTTCGAAAAAAATTTTCCGAAATTAGATGCCTAAAGGGTGACTCGGGTTCGTCTATCTACGGCCGACAAAACAAACTTTGATTGCACGCGGTGGGCAGACATTTTTACCCCTTTTTCCCTACTCTACAAGGTGCTCTTTAACGACGATTGCGCCCGATTTACGACCGAAATATGAGGTAGGATGGGTGTTTCGCGTTCACCACTTCAAGCCCGACAAAATGATCCCCATTTAGATCCGCTCTGCCAAAACTTTTTTTCGAGCCCAAAAAAGAACTAAGGCTATAGCCTTGATGTTTTTTTGGGATCAAAAAAATTTTTTTCAGATTAGATGCCTAAAGAGTGACTCGGGTTCATCTCTCTACGGCCGACAAAACAAACTTTAACTGGATGCGGTGGGCAGACCTTTTAACCCCCTTTTTCCCCACCCTACCACAAGTGGCACTTTAACGATGATTGCACCCGATTTACGACCAAAATATGAGGTCTGATGGGTGTTTCGCGTTCGCCACTTCAAGCCCGACAAAATGATCCCCGTTTGGATCCGGTCGCACAAAACTTTTTTCGAGCCCAAAAAAGAACTAAGGCTATAGCCTTGATGTTTTTTTGGGTTCGAAATAAAAATTTCCGAGATTAGATGCCTAAAGGGTGACTCGGGTTCGTCTCTCTACGGCCGACAAAACAAATTTTGATTGCACGCGGTGGATAGATAAAACTTTTTTTCGAGCCCAAAAAAGAACTAAGGCTATAGCATTGATGTTTTTTTGGGTTCGAAAAAATATTTCCGAGATTAGATGCCTAAAGGGTGACTCGGGTTCGTCTCTCTACGGCCGACAAAACAAACTTTGATTGGACGCGGTGGGCAGACCTTTTAACCCCCTTTTTCCCACCCTACAAGTGGCACTTTTATAATATCTAACACAAACACAAAATTAAACTGAATATATATTTATAACTTATAACAATCATAGCCATCGAAACAATAAACTACATTCGACAACTGCTTCGAGATCGTTATTCATGAACTTATCCAGAACTACCTTAAATCGTTCCGCTCCAACCTTGCACAATAAAAGTTTTTTCTTAATAGTTCTATGCTCAGGTCCCCCGATTCCCTGTATGTCACATTCCATTTCGAATCTTCGAATATAGTAATCCCAAGACTCTTGACTCTCGTCAAACGAATGAAATCTGAACTTTGAACTAATATTTTCATTTTTATTGACACGTCCTGGCTCTTCGGCTCCATCCCAATCGTCATTTTTCAAGCAAGAGAACTAAAACTAAATTCAAGTTGAAAAAACGATGTTATAATTGGCTATGTTTATAACCTGGCCGATCGAAACTCGAGTTGAGGGGAGGGAAACAACGACTCCGTCCTCCGTCTCGGCGGTTCTCAGACAATATTTTGTTATCTATATAGGCCTCCGCAAATAAGTATCCGCTAGCTGTGAACCCACCTTAATTCTATCTAACTTATTCTTATAATTAAAGACATCAGTGGCGACGAGGTAAAAATGATAAACGAACAAGGAACAGCTACCAACATGGAACAAGAAACACGTAAGTTTAAAAAGAACAGAGCTACTATTAAGGCACAATTTACTAGACTAAAATCATTACTAGATACAAAGTTAACCTTGCCTCTAGGCGAATTAGAGATCAGATTGAACAAATTAAAAGAGTGCTGGAACAAATATGATAAAGTACAAGATTCTATTGATGACTTAACTGAGGAGAATGCTATGCCAACAGAAAGAGAATATAGAAATAAAATGGAAGATGATTATATCGAAATTGAAATGCTAATGGACACGTTAAAATCAAAGCTTAACGGCCAAAAAGAGGAACCTGGTGCTATGAGTACCACTACGATCACATCTAATGTTAATTTCACACCGTACCAACAAAAACTAAATTCTAAATTAAACTCAAACTGATAATACGTCAAAACTACAAACTTATGTGTAATAGGATTATAGATTAGGACTTTTATTATTATATAAATAAGAAATAGGTATATAATCAAAATAATGAAGGAACAGATATAATAAGCACAAATATAAAAATAATACGGACAAATACACAGATGAAGATAAAACACTGATAAAAACGTAGATTAAACACAGAGTATAATAAAAAAAATAATGCAGGAACAAATGAACAGATACAAATATATTATAATAAAACAATTTTAATATAAAAACTGAAGGGAAATAAGAAGAGAACGAAGAAGGTGTCATACACGCACAGGTTCAAGGGCAGTATAACATCGTTTTTCGACTTGAATTTAGTCACTCTTGCTTGAAAAAACGTATAATAATATGATTATTAGGAATTTTATTATTATATAAATAAGAAATAGGTATGTAATCAAAATAATGAAGGAACAGATATAAAAAAAAAAAACACGGACATAATACACAGATGGAGATAAAACACTAAAAAACGTATATTAACACAGATGCAATGCATATTGCATTATTTTTATATAAAAAGATTTTTATTTTAATAAAAATAATGTAGGTACAAATTCAGATACACAATATAATATAATAAAGAATTGTAATATAAAAACGAAAAGGAAATAAGAAGAGGCCGAAGTGAAGGTTTCATTACAGGTTTAAAAGCGGCACCGCAAAAAAGATGGTTTGGAACCAACTTTCTGCGGTGCCGCAAAAGAGTTGCCATAGATGAATCCCTCCGTGCCTCCGTTAATACGGATCCGCTAGCTATGAACCCACCTTTAACACTTAAATCACATTTTAATTAAACTCTGAATTATATACAAAACAAACATTGACAGTTGGTTGTCAAGATAAATATAAACAAGTTAACATAAACAAATACATATTAGAAACAACTAGAGTTAGTGCGTTGACAGCGCGGGAAATTGAGTGACACACAGATTGGCCAACCTCTCTGGGGGAAAAAATAAAGCCACTAGGTCTGTGGATAGGGGTGGGGCAGCGTTTATCCAGATGGCCTCTCCCCTCCTCTAGAGACATTTATCTTTGCCTAGTTGGCCCGACCTTTTGTCCGGGAAAATCTCAAGCTCTCATTCGCTCGTCCCCCCATTTGCTTTTTTTTCCCGCGTTGTCAACGCACTAAGTCTAGTTGTTCCATTACTGTAGGTCTGTGGATAGGGGTGGGGCAGCGTTTATCCAGATGGCCTCTCCCCTCCACTAGAGACATTTAGCTTGGCCTAGTTGGCCCGATCTTTTGTCCGGGAAAATCTCAAGCTCTCATTGGCTCGTCCTCCCATTTGCTATTTTTTCCCGAGCTGTCAACGCACTAACTCTAGTTGTTTCCCTACTGTAAAACATTAAGTTTTAGATCTTCTGGTTTCACAAGACTAGTAGTAATATTACTGCTGTCAAAGAAGTGAGATAAAATGTATAGTTGTGCCCCTTCCAAATTCCTCCACGGAAATGATAAAAAATCGTATTTATCAAAGTTTACACTCAAAATAGTGCATTATTAGTGGATATTGGCTCAAAATTTACTTAATTGTAACCACTTATATGCAAACTTAATCATGGCTATTCATATAATTCACTCAATATAATAATATATAATACAATCATAGGATAATAGCAGCAATAATACAACATTATTGGAACAGCAATAAACATTATCGGAGGAAAAAAAAAATTTACAACACAATTCAGTAGATGTCTCACCCTTTTTTCTTACTTTGTCAAGTACTTTAGTCTTACTTTGTAAGAATAACTTAACAAATTGAAATGACGGGTAGTTACAAACAAAATTCAAAACCAGTGTAATATTTAGTGCATTATATTTAATAACATTAAAGTGAATTTAAGCGTTAAAGGTTATAAGTATCTTTGAACAGTTACCCTTAGGTCCACACCCCTATACTTGAGACATTTTTAAGGTGGATTCACACTTACGGTCTCGGTCCGGTCCGGTCTCGGTCCGATCACGCTCAGGTCTCGGTCCAATCCATTCCCACAGTCCGGTCAAACCCCGATCAGTCGAAGGTAAAATCTCCTCTCTTCAACATGCCTTTTAGTAAATTAACGCTGCGTAAAATAGCGCTACTTTTAGAGGAGGAGGAAAAACGTAGGCCTCTGTCCCAAAGACGTTTTTGGGTTTATAATATATACTTATCAAGAAGAAAAGAAGGGAAGTTTTCAAAATTGTATCCAAAACTGGTGGATGATGAAACTAAATTTCACCAGTACTTCCGTATGTCCCATTGTGATTTTATTAACTTATTGAACATTATAAAAAAAGATATACAAAAAATGGATACCTCATACGTCACTATAAAAAGGGTCGGAAAAATCGTACAAAACCCTCTGTTCACGAACGTATTCTATCAATTTTTCATCATCCATTACAATAACAAAAATACTTTAAGTATTGACAACAAGTAAAACAGTAAAAAGAAAGAAAGAAAAATTTTGCGGCAGTAAAAAAAGGGTTAGGCTCTAGATACGACGGGAACCGATGGTTGACTGAAGGTGGATTTGACTGTAGGCCCTTCTCACTTCGGTCCGGTCCCGCTCCGCTCCGGTCGAGCTCCGACCAAGATCGCTCGGGAAGCAACCTGGATTTAACCGGACCGAACCGAGACCGGAGCGTGAATATTAAAATATTTAACATGTTATTTATAATATAATCTATATCTGATTTCAGGTTAGAGAAATGATTACGACTTCAAATGAACCTCGAACGTAGATTATAGATGATTCATCTCCTGGCAGACTTCACCATACCTTTGGATTATTCTCTTCAAGCCTCAAAGGTTTTACACACATCTCAAGATGGAGTAGCTGTTAAAGAATAAAATGAACCATTGTAATTAAGTAGTAGTATAGAACTGTATTAAAATGATACCATTTTTTACAGAGATTTGAACATTTTCTTTAAAATTAAAAAAAAAAAAAAAAAAAGCAACAAACATTTAACTTTGATGAGACAATTTTAACTTTTCCTCTTCTGCGGAATGAATGCTTGACACTACTTTAATGTAGTGAATAAAAATGATTTAAGTTAGATAACAACTATTGACTGATCTATAATAATATTTCTCAATAACAATATTATAACATATTCCTCTGATCTATACAGCCAAATGAAAAAACTTACATATATACACACAAACACACACTTACATACATACACACAAACAGACCTACACACACACACATATATATATATATAAATTCACATACATATTTTGGAAAAAATTATTATGGAACACAAGAAGAACAAGGATACTCAAGACTGTGAAAGGTTTTCAAATAATTTAAATAATGCTTCAGGATTTAACAACAAAGGTCGAAAACAGAATCTTATTAGGATAGATTGAAGGATTAGTTCGTAAGTGGGTTTTTTGTCTAAAATCAAAAAACCTAATAAATGTTAATAATGAAATAACAGATGGATGAAGGGATCTATAGGACGATAGAAGGGCGTCGATGGGTCATCCACCTCGTACCGATACCGCCCATTAACTTAGAATAAGGTACAGCGAAGGCCCTAGGCTACAACATATTTTTACCCAAAAACCTCTACTAGTGCTGTTGCATCTCTACTTACAGATAGCTTCACAGACATCTAAAAAAAAAAAAAAAAACTTTGAAAATGATCGAAACCAAAAATTATTAACAATCTTAAGAAAATTACCCTTTAAGAAATCTTGACTTTACATCAGACAAAAAAGTCTAACCAAAAAATGAATTGACCTGAGGCGACGCCGACAATCTCCGGACATACAGAAAATAAGAAAGCCATGGTATGAACAAAGTTTTATTAAAATACTACTGAAATACATATTTAAACCAAGCTACTTCTAAAAACTTTTACATCTAAAAAATAAAAATTGTTTCTCGTGAAAATAGTTCTCAAAGGGAATATAAAGCCTTTTGGAATTTTTACTTTATACCTCTAAGTATAAAATTAAATTAAATATCAAGGTACGCAAGATTGTTTACAGGTAACCTTATAGCTCTTGTCCTCTTTAAGTCGAAATTTACACTTACCACATAGATACAATAACAATGTGAATATCATAACTGTGAATTAAATAGAAATTAAGCACAGCAAGTATCAGTCAAAAGTAAAAACTTATTTTTAACTTATCCTCGCTCTGCTGGCAGATTTTCTGTAAAGCTAATTTTTTTTTTAAATATATATTTCTAGTTATATATTTAGAAATTATACAATTTATAATTTCATAAGAAAGATCTTCCGGTGTAAATCGTTCATTTCGCAACCAATGCTGGGTAGGTAGTGTGTTTAGGGGAATAAATGTTGTAATAAATGGGGAATAAATGTGTGTAGTGGAAGTTCAAACGTTATTAGAACATTTAGAGCTAATATTATTTTTTTATTTCACCTCGGGAAACACTTTTTCTGAATATTTATGAAGCTAAATGAAAGCTCTCATAAAAGATCCGGTAAATCCGTCCGGATTTGATTCGAAATTCGAATAACCTCTAAACTACACGTAACTTGGAAATCCAGAAAAAGTTCCCGGGTCGAGTATGGGAGCCTTAACATAGTTAGAAAAGTAAGGCCAGTGCACAAACGAGAATCCACAGGCAATTCTTTTAGTGAATGGAGAAGTTTCTTAAAGAATTTCTCGATTTTGCCTCTGGTTATGATTTTCGCAAAATTCTATTGAAGTCGATCAAATAGTTAAGGCTCCCCGCTTGTGCACAAACTGCGGACAGATTTTTTTTATTTTTAACTTTTATGGGCTAAGGTGACCTTAAAGTGTGTAAATCCATCAAAATTTTTCCTTCTCGTCATCATAATATCTTCTCCAGCAATACAATGCGTGCATGGAAAAATATAAAAAGGAATAAATAAAAAAAAATTGCAATAAAGATAGAATGAAAANTAACGTGTGTTTCACTCAGGCAAAAAATATCATAGGATCTTATGTAGCTGTTAAATTCCTCGGATCGCACTTTCTTAATGTCAAGTCCATTTAGATTGTAGCTTAGTATTTTAAGTGTACACTGGTGGGCATTTTCAGGCGTTTTTTCAGTGGGGGGTTGTAGATCCAGCTCTAGCCATGGCCCTTCTTCATTTCGGTGATCTTCAGGGTGGTGTGTCTCAGAGTTTTTGAAGTCAGTCCTGTTTGCCACCTGTTTCCAAACTCTATTGAACATGTCATCGATGTCCCCACTAAAAAAGCTTTGCAGTTTCCGTTTGTCCTCATGTCCGTTAACAGAAAAACCTCCTTCGGAGGAGCAGTGAATGCGGACCCCTTCAATGAGTAAATAGTTACTCCTTATTGTCATCCTCAATTGGCTATTCTGTTTAGTGAACTCGTTCTTAAGACTAGCCAGCTTCTTCCTTTTTCTCGTTGTGGCTTTGCAGTAGTCTCTAAAGACATAGTAATCAGTTCCCCTTAGTTTATTGCAGTTTTTGGTGATTTTGTTAACTGTTTCCTCATCCGCGAATTCTGCAATAATAAGTGGTGGATTATTATTTCCTTGGATGTAAGCCTTTTTGATGCCACTCTCCATATTCACACCAAGAACTTGCGTACAGAATTCATTCACCACTGGGATTATATTATGCTTGTCCTCTACCGAAAGCCCTTTTAATATGAGGTTCTTTCTTCGTAATTTATTGTTGGCGAGTTCTAGGTCGGCTTCTACAAGAACCAGGGCTTTTTCGACGCTACGAAGTCTTTGCTTAACGTCTCCGTGGTCCACCACTTCAGAGTTCATCGTGCTGTCTAGCCAGGTTATCCACCTCTGCTTTCGTGGCTAGTTTGTCCATTTTGCCTTCAAATGCATCGAAGCGGACACTCAATTTGTTAAGCGCATCCAGGATTTTCTGCACTCCCATTTTTTCTTTCGAGGATATAGATGGCGACGTCGACGACATGTTTGCTGGATAGCGGCCGAGAACTTCGTCCTTTTAGAGACAGGTGTGCATAGATTCTCGTCTGTTGTTCTTTTCGGCGAGAAGAAGTTATCTAAGGTTTTATTCATATGTGAGCATATAAAGGGGACTGAAGCAGGGAATGATTTCTTAAAAAGAATATGTAGCGTAGGTAAAAACTAAGTCTCTTGTCGCTATCACAACTCCTACTACACGACAGCCGTACATAAACCAAGTTTAACTTATATAAAAATATAACTTTTAATCACCGTCCTTATTCTACAATTGAAAATTTAACACCACAACGTTTGAAACACAAATGAAATAAAATTCAAACTCGTAGCGTTATAGTTATCGCATCCACTACAACACGTAAACGTGTATCGCTCCCGTCCTACACCCTGCTGTATTCTAAATCAAATTGTTCAGTACAAAATCAATGTTTAATCACTAGTTGTTTTCCTTAAATGAAAATTCAACGCCACAATTTATAACAGTTTCAACTATTTATTAATTTAATAATTGTTTAAAATAACCGCTCTCAAAATTACGTCCTATCCGTTATCACCAGTGTTACCAACTCCCCAATGATTGTAATTAATTATGAATTAATGAAAGAAATAAAATTAATTTTAATTAAATTGTTGTTTTATTTATTACTCCTTTCTTTAATTTTAGTTATGGGGTATTCCAGTACTGTCACCTCCATCAGAAAGTAAACATCCTTTAATGAAGGGGGGGGGAGATTGTAAATTATGGTTGTTTATAGCAAATTAAAATTTATATTAAACCCGCAATACAAAAGCAGCTCAGAACTATTTTCTATCCGCAATATAGGATGGCGCATAAAATAGTTAAATTTTCACGAATCCATAAAGAAAAAAAAGCCCCTTAACTTTCCTTGGTTATATTAAACCCGCAATACACGTGCATACATCAAGATATAGGAGGAAGTTCCATTTTCACGAAATCTTGAAAAAAAAAAAAATTGCCCCTCAAATTCCATTGGTTATATTAAACCCGCAATGCACGGTTAAAAAAAAAAACNTCTTTTTTATTCTTCTGGAGCAGATCTAGCCTAGGGTTATTCCACAAATCAAGGCTGTCAGCATCTGCAAAGAAGGGTTTCAACTGAGCAAACCAGTGTGAAGCACCCACTCTCGTCAGACACTCCTCAACTTGCTGCTTAAGGCACATCAGAGGGTATCTATGGGGGACATATCCAACATTTTCATAAGCCAGCCCAGAGATAGTTTAAAAATGTTAAGGGAAAGTGGAACTAGTCCACATTCTAAACGGACCGCAAAATTAGGAGTGGTAACGTGTGGTAAGGTAGATTTAATATTCTTGTAAAGTAATTAAGTTGCACCTTTTCAATAACATTAAAAATTTTAAACCCCAGACTTGACATCCATACAATACTACACTTAAGACTATTGACTCTAGCAAAGTAACCCTTGGTTGCCATGAGTTCATTTTGATTTTGGCCATAAGGGCGAGCGCAGAACTAATTGCCATGTTTCCTTTGGATATAGCAGTTGCTGCAGCGGAATAAAAACTCCCAGTGGCCGAAAAACATATTTCTCCAATAGGTAGTTTAAAGTGTTTTGAAGGTTATTTAAGATAGTATCTACATCAATCAGTAGGGTGAAAATATACCGATATAATTACCAATTTAACAGAACCCACATTAGACAATGTAATTAGCCAACTATTACTGCTATCTAGAACCGAGCTAGCCTCTGACTCAGGAATAATTGATATCAAACCTCTGCTGGCATGCCCAGTGATGTTTTATTTAAGAGCCATTTTATAAAACCACTGATGTTTGTCAAGACCCGCTGGGAAGTGAGGAATCGGAGCAGTAGACCACGTTTCCGACAAGCAGAATATGTCTGATGAATTAATAAGTTCACGTTCCACCTTAATGTTGTCCAAGCCATGAACATTCCAAAAAGTAATTTGGTAGTATTACTTGGCCTGAGAAGACTCGTTGTCCTGTCCGTCGGATTCAGGCACTGTTCCACTAACTTTGTTCATGTCATTGGAGGTGTTGTCTTGGTACCCAATTCTTGAGTAGTCTTCCTTGGTAACGTGTGTTTCAGTAACGTGTGTTTCACTCAGGCAAAAACTATCATAGGATCTTATGTAGCTGTTAAATTCCTCGGATCGCACTTTCTTAATGTCAAGTCCATTTGGATTGTAGCTTAGTATTTTAAGTGTACACTGGTGGGCATTTTCAGGTGTTTTTTCAGTGCGGGGTTGTAGATCCAGCTCTAGTCATGGCCTTTCTTCATTTCGGTGATCTTCAGGGTGGTGTGTCTCAGAGTTTTTGAAGTCAGTCCTGTTTGCCTCCTGTTTCCAAACTCTATTGAACATGTCATCGATGTCCCCACTAAAAAAGCTTTGCAGTTTCCGTTTGTCCTCATGTCCGTTTATAGAAAAACCTCCTTCGGAGGAGCAGTGAATGCGGACCCCTTCAATGAGTAAATAGTTACTCCTTATTGTCATCCTCAATTGGCTATTCTGCTTAGTGAACTCGTTCTTAAGACTAGCCAGCTTCTTCCTTTTTCTCGTTGTGGCTTTGCAGTAGTCTCTAAAGACATAGTAATCAGTTCCCCTTAGTTTATTGCAGTTTTTGGTGATTTTGTTAACTGTTTCCTCATCCGAGAATTCTGCAATAATAAGTGGTGGATTATTATTTCCTTGGATGTAAGCCTTTTTGATGCCACTCTCCATATTCACACCAAGAACTTGCGTACAGAATTCATTCACCACTGGGATTATATTATGATTGTCCTCTACCGAAAGCCCTTTGAATATGAGGTTCTTTCTTCGTAGTTTATTGTTGGCGAGTTCTAGGTCGGCTTCTACAAGAACCAGGGCTTTTTCGACGCTACGAAGTCTTTGCTTAACGTCTCCGTGGTCCACCACTAGTTCGTCGTGCTGTCTGGCCAGGTTATCCACNGTCAATTTGTATCCGGAATACAGGAAGATATAGGAGGTAGTTCGATTTTCACGAGTTTTTATAAAAACGCCTTAAATTTCCTTAAATAGATTAAACCTGCAATACACGTATCAGAATTCGAAAAATTGTGAAAATGGAACTAGCTCCTGGATCTTCCTGTATTCCGGATACAAATTATTTTTGAACGAAAAACCTACGTGTAATGCGGGTTTAATATAACCGATAGAATTGAAGGGGCTATTTTTATTTATTTATTTTTTTTTTTTTTCGTGAAAATTGAACTACCTCCTGCATGTTGCTATATTCCGGATACAAATTGAAGTGCGGAGAAACCGTGTATTGTGGGTTTAATATAACCAATGAAATTTAAGGAGCAATTTTTTTTTTTTTTTTCTTCGTGAAAATGGAACTACCTTCTATATCTTAATGTACGCACGTGTATTGCGGGTTTCATATAACCATTGGAATTTAAGGGGCTTTTTTTTAAAAAAACATGATTTCGTAAAAATGGAACTTCCTCCTAAATCTTGCTGTATCCACGCGTACTGCGGGTTTAATATAACAAAGGAAATTTAAAGGGCATATATATATATTATATATATTTGAATTTGTTAAAATTAAGGGAATTTTATATCTTGGTAGTCATTTTATGATAGTATCAATGCTTCCCCCTCATTTCTATAGCAGTTTTGTACAAGACTCACTGGCAGTACCCAACGATCAGTGCGGCATTATAACCTGCTATATAACATTACTATGTAGCAAACCTACATTATGCACAATTTTTGATTATTTTGATCATCAGCGGCCAAATGGATAGCAAGATTTCTGCTACAGAATATTTAGCTATAATTGCATTAACAAATTCTGCAAATGTAACTGCATTTTTTACTCCATCCTTCTTTCTATATGTGTTTACACTTTGTTCTGTCCGTTGGAACAAACCTTATGTAAACAGATGTCTCAAAAAATGTAAACAAGAGGAAAGAGGACTTGGAAGGGTTAATTAAATAAATAAACAACATAAATGTCTAACCATATTTATTATATTATGTCAAAGACAATATTTATTTACTGGAACATATACTTGACACATGCAACAATCTAAATACTAAAATGTAACATATATTTGTTATATGTATAATTAAAAAAAATATATAATAATAATTAAATTTATTTACAATCAATACTAATTTAAATCAAATTATAATTATTATTAACTAAGGGAAACATACAGAGAAAAATCCGGCGCTGGAGTCTATTTTTCTCTGTTTGTTTCCCTTAGTTAATAATAATTATAATTTGACTTAAATTAAAATTTAATCTTTCCGTGGTATGAATACTACCAAAAACGTAAACATCAATACTAATAAAAAAATAAAAAAAGACACAAATCTAAATAAATAGGAGAAACAAAAATGACAAATGAAAATTTATTAATAATATAGTCTTAGAGAGACTTACTAGTCCTTAAGTTCTAATATAATATTTTATTATATACAAATATAAATACATTCAAGTTATAGAATGATTTTAAAAAAGAGGAAAATGGATGCTTTTAAACAATATAATTTTTTATTTTAGTTTAAGCTATTTATTTGTTTTGTCAGTAATTAAAAAAAAAAATATTATATTCCAATGATTTAAAATGTATGGATTTTTGGAGGTAGAAAAGGGAATATAATAAGAGATACAATTTATTTATAATAGTTAAGTTTTAGGTCTATAATTTGAAGAAAATGGATAATTAGCATTATAATATTATAAAAAAAGGAGAATGATCAGCTCATCGTAATTGGAGTGGTTTCCTAAGTATAACTTTAGTTGGGAGGGCAAAAATTAAAATATAAAATACAAGAGGTAAAACAAATATGAAATATTTGCATTCATATGCATCAAATTAATTAAAATGGTGTTGAAGAATGATTTTTCTCTGCTG
This sequence comes from Gerris buenoi, assembly GCA_001010745.2. Classification (NCBI taxonomy): domain Eukaryota; kingdom Metazoa; phylum Arthropoda; class Insecta; order Hemiptera; family Gerridae; genus Gerris; species Gerris buenoi. Next base: position 263,082 of record KZ651133.1, read on the forward strand.
TTACCGATACTAAGTCCCGAATCAAAGCTTTCAATATTTTCTACAAGCCTAGCATGCCAATATTCACGGCAATAGAACTAGACCGAGAATTAACGCTAATAATAAAGTACTCAATTAGTACCTGCACCTAGTAAAATCAATAAGAAATTCAAATTTTTAAGTTTTTTAGTACGGTAAGATTAAATTTTAATAAATCGAATTACAATTATCATTAACTCCGGGAGACATACAGAGAGACTCCAGCACTGGGACTTGAACCACGGCCCTCCTATATATCCGTTACAGGTGCTCTTACCAACTGAGCTATGCAGGAGAATGATTTTTCTCTACTGTTACCGATACCAAATTCGTATCGGTAACAGTTGGTAAGAGCGCCTGTAATGGATAAAAGGATGTTTTAAACCGTCAGTTCTTAACCAGGGGGCCTCGAAAGGTATTTAGGTACTATATATATTATATTTGGAGATTTTAAGGGGGCCGTGGTTACCAAAAGGTTAAGAACCGAACCACTGTTTTAAACATTACAGAATTTACTTAAGACGAGACTGATACAAAATATTGTTCCCAGGGCTATTGCCAGTATATGAAAACATATTCTTATGGAGTGGAATAGTCTAAAGGTTGTACTACAATGGCAGTATTCAATCCAAAGCCTCTACAGTTTATGAATAACATTTTTAAACTTAAAGAATTCAGAGGTTTTTACTTAATATAAAATCATATCCAGTACTACTTAAGACAATACAGATATTAACTATGTTTCCATGAGTTTTAAAATCAAAGCGTCTATTTAAAATAAAATTAGTCTGTTTAAAATCAAAGTGAATTTTGAAAACTCACGGAATTTTAGTCATTTTAACAAATTAAATAACTTGATGATAAGATATCATCCCATGCAGTGTATCCTTATCACATAGTTACCTTGACAGAGAAAATATAAAAAAATATGAGAATTTAAAGCTTTTATTGACAAAGTATCATAAAAATCTCATGACATTATAGAGAAAGTCCCTACTAATAAGAAGAATTTCAAGATTGTATTGATTGATAAAGCATTTTTCTCATAATTTTAGATGTTGGATACAATATCTAATAATAAGACGAATTTAAAGGTTGCCTGAACTCATTACTTAATGAAGAACATTTTAATCAAAACCTAAAGAGTTAAACTGATAAACTGAAATATGTATAATCTCAAATTATATCGTAAAACTAATAACGAAGTCCACAAAAACATACTATTAAAAAAAAAATACTACATCTAAAACTTAAGTCTTTAAATACATTCATTTATTATTTCAAACTGTTCAAACAGACTGAACATTGGGAATTAAGTTTACAGTCAGATTATCTAAAGTTTTGACTTTTGACACTCAGATTGGCCAACCTAAATGATGAAAAAAAAATAAAGCCACTAGGCCTGTAGGAGGGATGGAGCCAGTGACATTTTTGTTTGCCTAGTTGGCCCGACCTTCTAGAATTCAGAATCCTGACTTCTCATTGGCTCCCCACGGATTTACCCACGCTGTCAAAAGTCAAAACTTTAGATAATCTGACTGTAAGTTAAGTTTTACACATAAATACATCAAAGATCTGGAATAGTACAGCAAATGTATATTAATTTTACAAATAAGAGCCCTAATGCTCAGAAAAAACATACTGAGATCTTATTACTTTAACATTACCAAAAATTCTTTGAGTAAGTTTACACAGAATGTTTACTATGAAGCAGCAAAGTATTGTAAAATAAATTCATTAAAGACAAATATTCATCAAATATAATACCAAAATCGAATTAGGTAAAAGAAAAGAGGGAAAAATAGATATTATCTCATTATTTCAAACAATTGTAATATTAGTTTCAAAAGCATAATAAATTTACAAATTGTATCTACAGCTTGATAAGGATTTAAATTAAAATATTATCATTATTATTATTATTTTTTTTTTTTTTTCATGTTGATGAAAGGCTTCTAATAGTTACTAGTTAATAATAAAATTAAAAGGGGAGTCACAACTAGAATAATCATCATGTACTATGTGGGATAAGTTTTTTTTAAGACTGGATTATTTAATAATTGAAATGATTGTCTAAGGAACAATATTTACTGTTAAGCCAAATACAAGATAATTATTATACTATGAATATTTAACGATCAATTATGCATTTAAATATTATCTATGAATGCTGTTAAATTTTATGTCTCTTTTGATGTTTTGCTTTTATTAGGTGTCCAAATTTGAAATTTTTAGTCGGAGGTGGTTGATCAGTACTTTCAGCACGATGATGAGGTGTCACGTAACACCTAAGTGGAGGGTAGAGTCAGACGGTTTTGATTGTTGAAATGAAATGGTGTACGGGCAGAACGCCGGGCTCTGTTGCCTCGTACAAATGGCGCAGGTGGTCTTGGAGATTGGCCTGGTTGTCCTGGAGCAGCTTCTCCTGGCGGTGCACCACCTCGACCCATACCTCTCCCTCCTGCTACTCCTATAATAATATAAATAAACATTAAGTAAGAATAAAACACAAGTAAATAACATAAATTAAGTGTAAAATTACACATAGGTCATTTTCTAAATTGTCCTTAATTTTTTTTTATAATAGTTAATATCGATTTAAACTATTTTTAAAATAAATCGAGTAATCGGATCCTTGAAGGGTAGGAAGAGAAAGAAGACTAACAATGCTTCCTAAGTGACAACATTTTGGCCACTCTAGCATTTTTAATTATATTTTTTGAGCCTAAAAATAATTATTATTTATTGTAAGAATTCCATACTAAGTGTAGGATAAATAAATCACTGTGTATATATGTATAAGTCAATCATACATTGACATAAACTATATATATAAAAAATAAATCCTACCGCGGGTTTCCGCAAGCCGAGCGAATTTCCATTGGAAATTTGTAGTATTTGTATAATCGTAGAAGTTTAAAAGAAGTTTTAACTGCACAACATTGAACTAAAAATTTCCAATGGAAATTCGCTCGGCTTGCGGAAACCCGCGGTAGAATTTATTTTAGATTGAGGACCCCAAAAAATTTAAGAAGCGATACCTCATTTGATTTTTTGTATTTTTTCAATCTTTGCTGAATCATCAAAAGGGGTTAATTACGTCATATCCCATTTTCAATAGGGATCATCGTCTCAACGAGCTTGATTTTTTGGTATAATTTTCATTTTGATACGCCAATTCGTTCGAGCGCTATCGTGCTTACAAGAAATCCCCAAAAAGTGATTACTATTAATATTGTCTAAAATATTATTCGAATCGCTTTGGTAACTCATTTTTTGGATTGAGGAACCCAAAAAACATAAGAAACGATACCTCATTTGATTTTTTGTATTTT
>KZ651133.1:296327-306381 GCA_001010745.2 Gerris buenoi
GCTTATTTACTTGTGCTTTATTACTTGGGCAACACTGGAGGGAATCATGAAAGTTCATGATTCCCTCCTTTCTCATTACTCCCTGTTGAGCCCGACTGGGTGCAATGAGCTACTTTCCTCCCTGTAAACTAGGGAGGAAAGTAAACTTTTTCTCCCCGCTGGAGGTAAAAGGGTTTTTTTTTTTTGTTTATTTTACCAACGAAACCCTAAAAAAAAGGGGGAAAAATAAGAGGAGAAATGTTAAAACCGCACATAAACTATGCATTGCGGGTCCAGTTTTTAGTCGAAAATTAACATTTTTAAAAGAATGGTAATTTAAGTGAATTTTTAACGATTTATTAAACCAGTTTTGTTTCGAGCTGGTAACTGTAGCCGCAATGTAAGTTAAAGCATTTTCCCGTTATTGTTGTAGCCCCAGGTTCCACATTTAGAGCCCCAGGTTCCATATTTGTGTGTTATGGCCCCAGGTTCCACATTTGGAGCTTCAGGTTCCATATTTGTGTGTTGTAGCCCCAGGTTCCATATTTGTGTGTTATGGCCCCAGGTTCCACATTTGGAGCTTCAGGTTCCATATTTGTGTGTTATGGCCCCAGGTTCCACATTCGGAGTTTCAGGTTCCATATTTGTGTGTTATGGCCCCAGGTTCCACATTCGGAGCTTCAGGTTCCATATTTGGTGCTTCAGGTTCCACTATTTGTGGCACAGTTCTATGACCAATTTCTCTAGTCCTGATCATTCATATACGATTGAACTTTCTTTTCGAAACAAAACTGCTCTTAAAAAGACTCCTATACCAATAGTAGGGAATTCACATCTTGTACATTTGATATTTTTTAGGGAAATAAGATTTGGTTACAGCTATAGAAAAGCCTCTAGTTCGGCTATTGAATAAAGCGTTTTTTTTGTTTTAGCAATTTTGTTTTAGCATTGTTTTTGTTTTTAGCAATTTTCGGCTATTGAATAAAGCGTTTTTTTTGTTTTAGCAATTTTCTTTTAGCGTTGTTTTTGTTTTAGCAATTTTCTTGATGCAGCGCAAGCGTAAATTGATGAATATCTTAAAGTTAAGTACTCAGTTTTAAAAATAGGGATATTGCATTTAGTAAGTTAGAATCCAACACCATCGGGAACAGCGGTCTCTCCGGTATCCGACATTCCCCGATAAATAAAAAGACGTTTCGTTTAAAAAAATAAAAAAAAATAAATAAAATACTGTTATCTTTTAACTTTTTTATTTCCCCCTTAAAAAAGCTACTTTTTATCTTTCGCCTCTCATATTATGATTTTTAGAAGTGACACTCATATGCCTTGTTTTTCATTTCCCTTCATATTTTTTTAATTTTTAAATTAAAATATTTTTATGAACCATGTTTATTCTTGTAAAAATAAAAAATATTGTAATTTTACTTATCTCATATATTAGTCTTTTTCTAAAAGTTAAATTTACAATTTTTCCTTCTTTTTTTAATTTTTTATCTTCATTTAAAGATATTAATAAATGCTTAAAATTAACAAGAATTTTTTGTTTATGAACTAAATTTATTCCTGTATTAATTTGTGAAAATTAAATTAATATTTTTTTTTTTTTTTTTTTTAAACATTATAACGATGACATCATGTTGAACAGCTCATATTGAACTGCCGAGTAGGACCTTTAAACCAACTCGATGAAACTATGATAGAGAACGTTAGCCTAAGTGCCGAAAGACAGTCCTTAGACAATATTACAAATAAGCGCGGCAAGGCCTTAGTAAGCGTAATGGAGGAGCTTGGCTTGATCCTATGCAACGGCCGGACACCATCTGACTCTCCAGCACAATTCACCTTTATTGGCCCCCAAGGATGCAGTGTTATTGACCTTGCATGGATAAATTATAACGGAATTGGCACTTTACTTGATTTGAAGGTCGTCAGCATGCTCGAAGAATCAAACCATATGGCATGCTCCTTATCTTTCTCAAGCACAATAAAAACAGTTGGAAAAGCTAAACCAAAAATCATAAAAACTCAGAAATTAAGATGGATTGAACAAAATAAGTCAGATTATGAAACTGCTCTTAATAGCTCTTACTACTTAAATCACAAATCACAGGATGTCAACAATTTGAATAGTTACTTAATTAACGCAATACAAACTTCTGCCTTCAGCAGTTCCATGGTAGTTAAACAGACTTATAGTCGTGGCTACACAAAAAGAAATGAATGGTTCACGAAGCATTGCTACGACCTGAAAATGTCCATCAAAAAACAACTTGAAATATGTAAAGAAAAACTATTCTTACCTACCTATGTAGAAAATTTTAACTTAGCAAAAAAAGAATACAGGAAAGCCATTAGAATAGCTAAAAAACAATATGAAAAACATATAACTGATAAATTAGCCAATACCAACAATTGCATAGACTTCTGGAAAACTATTAAACATTGTTCTAAAAGAAATCAAAGCACTTCCAGTCTTATAACTGTAGAAAAATGGCAATCATTTTATAAAAGTCTTTTTCCACCTAAAAATCCAGTTGAATTAAAGCTAAATTTCATCTGCGACTCTTTTCTTGATAAAGAGATATCAAAACAAGAACTGATAGACACACTAAGATCCAGGAAACCTGGTAAGGCACCCGGCCTAGACCAGATCCCCAATGAATTTTTAAAGAACATCACACCCGAATGGCATGATTTCCTACTTAATTTCTTTAATCAAATCTTAAATACTGGCCTGACTCCCACTGATTGGTCCAAAGTAGTCATGTCCATGATTCTCAAAAAAGGTTGTAAGACAGAACCATTGAATTATAGAAACATAGCACTAATATCAAACGTGGCAAAGCTCTTTACTACCATATTAGCTAACAGATTAATGACTTGGGCTGAGAATGGGAATATCTTACCGGAGGAACAAGCTGGTTTCCGCAGAGGCAGGAGCTGCTTAGATAACCTGTTCACCCTGTATTCTGCAATAAATATACAACTAAGTAAAAACAACGCTGTGTTCGCGGTATTTATAGATTTCAGACGGGCATTCGATTCCTTAACACATTCAATAATGTGGAAGAAATTACACGAGCTGAAAGTGAGCTCAAAATTCATAAATATACTAATATGCCTCTATAAGAACGCAAAAATCAAAATTAAAGTCGATGAAGAGTTCACAGATGAAATAGATATGAATATTGGTATATTGCAGGGCGAACCGTTCTCCGGTTTGTTATTTTTGTTCTATGTCTTGGACTTTCTTGATTTTTTAAAATCCAATGGATTAAATGGAATCAAAATCAATAATGTAGTAACTAGTCTTATGCTTTTGATGTATTGTGATGACATAGTTTTCTTATGTAACTCCTATTATGAAGTCCAAAAGTTTTTACATCTACTTGCTATGTATTGCGAACAAAACTGTCTCAATGTCAATGTTGAAAAAACAAAAGCCATGAGGTTCCACAGAGGTGGTGGCCGCAAGAGAATGAAACCATTTCACTATAATGGCGAAACTATTGAATGCGTAAACACCTTTACCTATCTAGGCTTACCATTCTCTGTCTCTGGAAAATTCACTAACGCTCCTTTCTACTTCATAAAGAAATGTAATATAGCTAGCGTAAAGATCAAACAAACATTAGTAAAAACAAAATCTTCACNTTTAAGGGGGCGCGGGAAGCAAAGCTGTCCGCATACTTCTGTCGCTAGATGTCTCTGACAATCGCGGGTTGATTTGACCTTCAGCCAGAGGCTTCACCCCTCTCCTGCATTATAGACACAAGACATCTCCCCTCCATGTCTATTCCCTACCTACACACTTACAAACCTTCACACTCGCTCTCTCTCTTTTCTTCATTTCAGCATAATAAAAATACTCCCGTATTGTTTAGCTTAAGCTAAGGTCACACGGAGCGATTTTTGTCGCTACTACTAATCGCGCCGACTACCCACAGCGACTACGACAGTCACACGGAGCTACTAGTATCATCGAGTAGTTACTACTAGGTGAGGAGAGAAGTGGAGTGTGCTAATAAAATTAATACGAGAAAATCTAGTATTAATCATGCACCCTGATTTAATGAGCGAATTTTTAAAGAAATCTGCGTATTAATGGCTTATAATAATATAGAAAAATTTTGGTTTAGAATTTGTATGGGAGCAAAAAAAATGTTGGGGTACACACGGGTACGCCGGGTACGGGGTACAAAAAGCAAAATAGTATTTACCTTCAAGATGCACATCGTACATATATACATACATACAAAAGCAATAAATATAGCATTCAATATTAATCAAGTATCTCATGTGTACATTGGCAGCATTTCTGAGGTGAATTTGAATATGAGGTGATAAGATAATTTGTACATATCCCAAATTTACCCCCTCTTAAATGAAAATATGACTAAACAGTAAGTAACAACAATGACTCCTAAAGTAATTACTTAGACCCCGTATCCATTACTTGTACCCCGTACCCCTGTGTACCAAAATTTANCTTATAATGTAACACTTACGAGTTGTAAACTAAACAACCTCAGACACCTGCTAGAAGCGTAACGCTTAAAAGCAAAGGTTTAATTATTATTATTATTATTATTGAACAGCTCTGAACTAAAATATGTCTTATTTCAGTAATGGAGGGATCATCTTAAGGAATAATATAAACTGTAACTTGTTTATTTTATTCTACTAAGTAACTATGCCTAAAGCCATCGTCAGTGCCTGAGAGAAACTAAAGTTAAACTAAGTACTGTAACCACACAATAATCAAACTCATTCAAAGAACTAAACAAATCTGTTACCAATTACAATTTAGCAAACAACATATGCCAAACACAGAATTAAAACATAAATGTATGAAGAAATATATTAAAATTTCATTTTAAACTTATATGTAGTATTCATACTACGGAGTTTAAATTTTAATTTAAATCAAATTATTATTAACAATGGGAGACAGAGAGGATAATAATTATAATTTGATTTAGAAAATCGGTGTTGCCATGTTATATTTTTTTGTGGAACAGGGGTAGAGTAGAGCACTTTTGTTCTGAAGTTGCATTCAACATGGGGGACCAATAAAATCGTTTCCCTTAAAATTTTCCCGCCTTTTGATTGTGCCAACTCTAATCTTATGGACTGTAGTAATTATTTAAACAATTAATAAATTGAAAGCAAGTAATTATTTGATAGTTAATGAGAGCGTTCAAAGCGAGTTACATCTGACAGATTATTAATTTTTTGAATCTACAACAATACACTGTAATATTTCGCAACGAGACGCTTAAATATTTTTCTTTTTTTCGCCAATTAGACTTTTTTGGATTGAGCAATTAAAATCTACATTAAACTGTCTTTGTACGGAAAAAAAACTAACTCTAGGACCAATTAGAGATAAGTGGAGAACCGATAAAANCTCACTACTACAATTTTTAATATTTTTTAAAAATATTTTATATTTACAATCTTAGGACCATTCCTAATCTTTGCCTGGAGTTAAAATTTTGAATTTCATTCGTAAAAACCAAAATTTTAAATTCATATTTTTTTTACGGACGAACAAAAAACAAATTTAAAAAATTAAAACCAGAGACAGATTTGGAATTTAGTTGAGAATTACTAAAAAAAAAATCAGCATCCTAGTTTTAAAAATAGAGCCGTGATTGCGAAACTACGGAACTAACTACCCTTCCCGCGCCCCCTTAAAATAAATATATTAAGTGGAATAGAAATAAAAATTAATGCTAGGTAATATAAAATAACATTAAAATTCCAAAGATAAAAAGTAAATACAAATTCCTGGAGAGAAGAGATAAATTCCAGTCTAACTAAGAAGGCTAGCTGAAGATAGATCGATATGGAAATCTATTTGACAAACCCCCTTACCGTCACGGTAGAAGTGCGGACGGCAAAATTAATAAAAATTCCAAAGATAATTAAAATAAGAACAGTCATGCCATGACTTATATGAGCGAATTTTCAAAGAAATCTGCGTATTACGCGTATTTAACGGATTTCCATGGAGGAAATTCTCAATACAAAATTTTTAAAGCCATTGCAATAGCTTAATTTTCTTCGAAAATTCGCTAATAGTAAGGCATCAAGCCAAAAAAAGGATAGGTAAGTAAGATTAAATTAATAAAAGAAAAAAATAAAATAAATATATTAAACAAAAAAGTATGTATAAAAAGAAAAAGAGAAAAATTATTAAAACAAAATTAAATAATCAAGTAAATTAAAAGTAGATGTTAAAATATAAAAATAAATAAGTGTTTTAACAAGATTATAAAATATTACAGGCATGAAAAACTGCAGAGAAGCGGAAGAAATATAGAGTTACATGAAAAGTCAATGAGTGAGACTGCATCATATCGGAGATCAATTAAGACTGATACAGGCTGTAGTGCAGTAAAAATAGGCCAAAAAACAGCCAAACCTCGAAAAAATATGTATAAGTAGGAAACTAGGTGGGGATGTTGTGTATAAAAATCAAAGTTTTTCCAAGGCCGTTGTGGGAAATTTTGTCTTCTTTTCGAAATATATTTATTTTTCCCAAAAAACCAAACACGTAATATACTATATATTTTTGTTTAAATAAAACTATTTTTGGGCGGTTTTATATAAAACTGGGGGGGGGGGGATTTCGGGATGACAATTAAACATTTGTATTTTACGACCCAAAAAAATGATAAATTAGACCATTTCCAGATCTACCATGCATTTTCCCTAGAAGACTAAACCGTCAATAATTCAAAACCTTTTTGGTTTAGAAAAAAAGCTAAAAGAACAAAATTTGTTTATTTTATAGTCCTTTACTAAATGGAGGGGGTGTCGTTAGTTGAAATTTTTTTGTATCTGCTATATTTAAGGAATCTCTAGCAAAAAAGAAACGAAAATGGGCCGGCATTTTTCAATGGCGGTCTTAGCACAACTTCGATTTTAGGGGACTTTTAGTATATTCAACAGGAAGCTGAATACAACATCTCCACCAATGGGCCGCCAATGGAAAAATGGGAAAATGGCCGCCAATGGGAAACGCACCAATGGGAAAATGGGCCGCCATTTTTCAATAGCGGTCTTAGCACAACTTCCATTTTAGGGGACTTTTAGTATATTCAACAGGAAGCTGAATACATCTCCACCAAGTATCTTGCTTGTACTAATTTTTTCGAAGTCAAAACCTATTTTTACTGCTCTACTGGGATCGAAGCCAGTGTCCTTATCAGCGAGGATCCATCTCCCCTATTAATATTTTTCTCCCCCACTATCTGCATACTTATTAATATTTCTAAATGCTCCCGCGAATCTAGTTCTCGACCTTTCTGTGTGAAATGGAGAAAGCCCATCCTGTGTTGAGCATGCATGTGAATATATTCAAGAAAGTGCTGATTAAACCTACTGTTAGTACATAGCAAGAGTGCCTTTGTCCTAATTTTAAAGTTACAGCCCGTTAGCCCAACGTATGCCGTATAACAAAAAGACATACTCGAGTAATTGTTGTAAGTACTTTTTGCTTCATGTAAACATCACGTTGCACCACACCCCAGAAGATGCTTCCAGTATGGAAGCGAAAAGTCGGACTTCATCCCCTTCGTGACGCGGATTCCACCGGAAACCCAAGCTTTTTATTACGAGTCTACCCGCGGAAGCCTACACGCCATCTCAAAACATTACCCAAATAAACTCTTAAATCAAGAATGTACTCACTTATTAAATGATTCTCTGCCTCAAAATTGTTTATGTTATAATAGCATAGTTTGTTCAGCTTAAGAAGGGATGCCTACTCTTCATTTCTTGAATTTATCATTATTTAATCTTTGAAATTATTACGTTTTTTTATTATAATTGTTTTAGTCAGTATTAATTTTTATTTCTGTTCCAATTAATGTATTTATTCATATATTTCTTAATTTGATATATTCTATTTGCTTAATTTTAATTGTTAATTGATATTTGTGTCGATTTGATTATTGTATAGGTTTCAGTGCTTAGTTACTCGTTATTCTTTTATTTGTTTGCCTTATCAAAGCTGCTTTGTAGTTTGTAGTATAACTTTACAAATTAGTCAGTTTACATTATGGAGAGACAGTTGATATTTTTTCTAGATTTTATACTTGAGTTTTTGTTCAAATTAATTTTTACTATTTGAGTTATAAATACAATTTTTCTATTCTGACTTGATCCCTTTTTAATTAATTTGAAACAAAACCGTAGTTTTTGATATAGGTCATATAGGGATAAAAATAAAACTGCTTCAATACATCCTGGCTATATTTCGACCCTCACTTAGGTCATCTTCAAGCCTATAACATAATAGAATAACAAGGTGTTTACTAATCTTTCTAATAGCTGAAACAAGGCAGTAACTTACAATTATGACAATATTAATAAATTTTTTCTTTACCTTATACGGCTCCTGATTAAATACAAAAATATTCCATGTCAAACAGTAAAACCTCCCAAACTTTCAAACTATTGATCTTTACCTGCATGGTAATTTGTCATTAAAAGCAATACATAATTGCATTTAGTAAAATATTCTTTCAAAATTAGTAAAAACTTGTAAAACATCTTAATTTGAGCATATTTTGCAAACATCTTATCTCAAGATTTAAGATAACAACAGATAAAATTAACTTAAAATAACCTTTTAAAATAAATCTTCAATTTCGAAAACGCAAAGATACTAATGAATGAAACTAACAATAAAAAAAGGCTTACTTTAGAAGCATTGCAGATTTCAAAATACAATAATAGCATTAATTATAAAAAGGATTGTAGAGAGCTGAATAAGTATTATGTTGGAATAATTTAAATTTATGTTTTTAAAAGAGAATACTATAATGCAACGCAGTCAGTAAGATTATTAACCTGGGTTTTGTCAAGATGAGTTTTTAATTGATTACTATACATTTTATTACAGTGATACAAAGAGACTGTGATAACAGACATGTTTTTCGTTTTTCTAGTTATTTTTAGGCTTAAAGATGACCTAAGTGAGGGTCGAAATATAGCCAGGATGTATTGAAGCAGTTTTATTTTTTATCCCTATATGACCTATATCAAAAACTACGGTTTTGTTTCAAATACAATTTTTCTTTTTCCGATATCTTAAACAAGCATATAAATTAAAATGGCAATATGATAAACAAAAATTAGTAAGACAAACAAAGAAAAACACTCACGTATATATAGTATGAATGAACTTAAATCCAATAATATCTAGTTTAAACAATTTATTTTTAAACACGTATAAAAAGAGTTGAGTTGAATAAACAAGAGATGTACACTTCATTTTTGAGTTTCGGAAAAATCAGATTCATTTTCTTTAATATCTCGGAAAAATAGTTTTCACTCTGGGAAAACGTCTTAAACGTTTATTCGTATAGAAATGGGATACATTAAAGGATTATTTAAATCCAAATCATCGGGTTTTTACAATGGATGAATGCACCCCTAAATTTAAAGTTTAAAATTGAAAGGTTAAAATTAAGTTTCCCAGTTTCGACTATGGTTTATTCTGAACATGTAATCCAAATTTCATTAAAATCTTCCCAGGAGTTTACGCTTTACGTGTCTGTTCAGACTACAATCAGAGTCCAGAAATACATTTTTTAAAAAGCCATTTCAAAATCAAATTTTCGCGATGAAAATAGTTATTTATGTAACTAGGCCGTAAAATGGAATTTTGCTGACAAGTTTTTAAGTTTTAGATCCGAGCCGAAGCGAAGGCAAGGATAGGCTAAACAAATTTACTGCAGAGGCGAAGCCGAGGCAGGAAATTTACTATTTTACTGACGAGGCGAAGCCGAGTCAGGAAAATTACATGTTGACTGACGAGGCGAAGCCGAGGCAGGCAAATGTTAATTACCTGCTGAGGTGTAACCGAAGCAGGTAATCTTTAAACGAGTCAGGAATGTTTCCTTTGCTGCATAGTTACATACAATATTTTATCTACTAACGGCAGAAAAATTACACTAATTATTCTATTTCCTTTCTAATGTATATTGTATGTATAAAAGATTTAAAGAAATTAAAATTGTAAAAAAACGAAAGTTTGAGTCATCAAGAAAACAAAACA
>KZ651133.1:315800-384314 GCA_001010745.2 Gerris buenoi
GAGAGAGAGAGAGATAGAGAGAGTGAAAGCTATATTGAAATCATAGATATGCATAAAAGCATAAAATTCACTTAGTTTACAAGCATCTAATTTAGTAAATTAACTTAAACTCCTAAACTTAGTTAAATTAAAGTTAAAGTTATTTGATCTGCAGTAACTTTACACTTTGGTAACAACTAACAAACAGATGAATATATACTATTACGTATCGCAGTAATAATCGTTTGATTTTATATGATTTTTGGGCACTTTCATGTAAAAAGCAATAAAAAATAATTAAAAAAAAACCATCCTTTGACCGCTTTACAGTGTTTTCAAAAAATAAATAATACATAAATTTAGTACAATGATTAGAGTCATTCAAGTCAGCTTTAGCTGTGTTATTTAAATTTAGTTGAAATGAAATTATTGTATAATTCAAACTAGCGAGTATTTTATTCATGAATACATGCTTATACACGGTATTTACAGTTTAGTCTGAATTTTAAATATACTGTACATGTACATCCTTATTTAAGGTACAAAGATCGTGACGGCGAACAAAATTTAATGAAAAACTAAATTTTAAGGTATTAAAAATTTCTGAGAACCAAAAAAAATTCTAAAGTCGGTAGAGCAAAAGTGAAGCCTAAAATACGGATCACATTGAATTTGTTAAAATATAATTATATTTTATATTTAGTAATATCATACCCCAATTCGAAATCGATAAATTACTTCTAGCTATAAATGCAGCGACGAATATAACTTACTCATATAGATAATAAGACTGAATTTAAATAAAAAAAATATTCAATTCAATTTTTAAGTTTTTGGTAGTATTCATACTACGGAAAGTTAAAATTTACTTATTTTAATTACTATTTACAACGGGAGACAGACAGAAAAATAGACTAATAGAAAAATAGAGCGCAGCGCCTGGATTCTACACTACATTGAAGAATAATTTCCTTAGACGATAACGACACCTAGTTCCGAATTAAGCTTTCAAATTTTTCCACAAGTCTAGAAGTCAACATTTACGACAGTAGAACTACACCGAGAAATAACGCTTGTAATTATAAAGTACCCAATTAGTACTTGCACCTACAGTACAATCAATTAGAAATTCAATTTTTAAGTGTCTCTGTCTCCCCTTGTAAACAGTAATTATGATTTGATTTAAATTAAAATTTAAATTTTCCGTAGTATGAATACTACCAAAAACTTGAATTTTTAATTAATTGTACTAGGTAAAGATACTAATTGGGTACTATATAATTACAAGCGTTGTATCTCGGTCTAGTTCTATTGTCGTTAATGTTGACTTCTAGACTTGTAGAAAAATTTTAAAGCTTAATTCGGGACTAGGTATCGTTATCGACAGAGGAAATTATTCTTCAGTTTGTGTATTGGTAATATAGGAGGTTCGAATCCCGGCGCTAATGTCTATTTCCAGAGGGTTGGGAAGAGGGTTGTTTTAAGGACAGAATTATATATGTAAGTTAAATAAAGGATGCCTTTTTTAGGAAGTTGATATAGGAAATTGGATGTGATTAGGTCATATCATTGTATAAAAAAGGAGTGTGAAGGATTAAAGGCAGTTGGTGGTAATGACAGTTGAAGAGGTTGGAAACGTTCGTTGGATATAAAGCGGGTATGTTCTTGGTCAATGAAATCCGGGTGAGGGACAAAAAGATTTGAAAGAAAGAAGGAAGTGGGCAAAAAGCTCTGCTTTATCGGCGTCACTCCTTGCCCAGGAATTATCGGATTTTCGAAGATGTTCGAATGTTCTGTTGCTATCAAAATCAACAAAATCAACAAAAGCAACTTGCTGTCAAAATCAACTAAAAAATGAGCAAAAGAAACATGCAGAATTAGCAGAAATGTATTATATTTATGGTTGGGCCCATAGAAATACATCTATTGTATGTGCGGTTTCCCAACCGAAGAATTCTATGAGAGTGGATCAGCAATTAGAAGAATGATTGTTCACCAAGTAGATGACCCTAAAATTAGAATGCGATCGATTGAGGCGTCTTAATTAATCCGTATCTATCGGAATGACTATGTTGCATGATCTGAGTTACCAGTGGCTTTTGCAACATTGTGGTAGATATCCACGTTTCCTGAGTCCATTTCTATTTACCGATGAAGTGGTATTTACCCCAGATGGTATATTCTAAGGTCAACAATATAGGAATTTGAAAATCCACGTGCCGTTTATAAAACCAGAAATCAACATCGATTTTGAATTAAAGTGTGGTTAGGTATTGTGAGAGATTACCTAATAAGACCCAACGTTTTGCTGAATCAGTTGTCAGGAATGGATTATCACAAATTTCTGTAAAATAAACTCCCCAAGCCTTTTAGAGGATGTGCCTTAATTACGCCAAGGGTTGTGGTTTTTACACAACGGGGCTCCTTCCCCAAACTTCCTATTCATATTTTGGAAATCAAAAAAACAAAATTTGTAACTTAAAACAAAATTAAACTTACGAGTAATTTGAGTAACAATGAATAATATAATAACAATTAGATTTTAATTAAATGACGTTGAATGCTTTAGAGTATTTGTCTGGCCTGTTTACCACCTACCTCCACAGAATTTTTTCTCAAAAAATGTATACTCGAATAAATGCTAAAAGTATAATCCACTGATGCATATTGTTTGTACTGTTACACTATTTTTACCCTAACCTACGCATTTATTTGTTCTTTTTATATTTCCTAATTATAACTCCACACTTTAATTTTAAATGAACCCTTTCCATCACACTAGGCGAGCTTAGGACAATAAAAACGTAATGACTACTAACAAAGATTGAAAATTCAGTAAACCCAGTTAAATAAATTAGGAAAGATAAAGAAGTTTACTAATACGAAAAATAAAGTAAGCAAGAGATACAATTCTGTGAAGGAATATAACTTTATATTACTAAGGCGAACAAATGAATAAGAAAAAAGAGAGGCTTTAGAAATATCTTATCAAAAGAACTCATTCATGAATATAACATTCAATTGAAAGGATAACAATATTCAAGAATAAGGATGTACAACAGAAGATTAAAAAGAAAACTTACCAATAATGCCACGGACTAAAGAAAAAAGCGAAACAGATATTCTTTGCTACAAAATATTTTAAGAAAATAAATTCTATTTCTTTAGGAAAAATAGAACCCAACAGGAATCCTTTGAATCTTTCTGTATCTAATCTCTTTAATAGATTATATTTCATTTCTCAATACCTTGAATCTTTTAGGCTAAAACTGACAGCTATGCTATTAAACAAAATGTAGTTATTGAATGATTAGTCCTTATTTAGTTTATCCAAAGAATGAATTAAATATTTAAAAGTAATCAACTACCTTCGACACATTCTAAAGAAATTTTAACTTGAAGCTCTTTAATTATATTAAAAATTAAGGACTATGTCATAATTTTCTTTTATAAGAGAACAACATTTGTAGGACAGGCAGACGAAGAAGGGCAGGGTAGCACAGTTTATTTCAACTGCATAAAGTTACGAGACCCGCGAATTAAGACGCCTGATCCACTAGCGACGAGTGGGCCACGTTTGGCAAATAACTAACATTTTCAATACTGCTCCTAAATTTAAAACTGAAATATTGTTATTTTTATATTTAGTAAAGAGGTGGCAACCTCTTGACTTTAAATGGAAAAAAACCAAATGCATTGCATTTTCGATGATCTCCAGAGGACAACCCTAGACAGGACAACCGACTCAAACTACACAAGTGTGACTGTGACATGACGGAGAACTGCACGTGCCTAACTTACATTGATAAGGGACCTCGTATTAAATACTAAATACTTGAGAATCTTAAAAGAAAAACATCTCAATAGGAAGGACCACATACATAGCTTAACAAGTACTCTTAGGAAGCTTGTTTATAGTTTTGTATTGTTAACGAGTTTTGTAGATCTTGAAAACTTAAAAATAGCTTATTTTTCTTTAGTACAGTCGTTGTTAACACATGGCATTTCTGCTTACGGTGTAGCGGCTGCCACTAACTTATATTTGCAACCAGTTAAACAGAAAAGTAAACCGAGGCTTTATCCGACCCAACATTCTTTTAGAGACTTTTGTGTTTACCCCATTGAAACCTTGTTTAAACTACCAATCTTATTAAACTTTTATGATACAGAAAAGCAATACCAGCGGCAATACTTACAGTACGAGACAAAATGTTAACAATAAATTATTAATACCAATATATAAGACTACCAAAACACAAAACTCTTTTCCATGTATAGCGCCTCAACTTTACAACCCACTACCGACAACTGTCACCTCCACAACAGACAAAAAACAGTTTAAGAAAACAGAAGCACTTTAACTGAACAAGCAATCAGACTTATATACCGACAATCACCAATATAAGTTCTTCACATAGTAAGATACCTACAAATAAACTAATATATTTCTATACTGAATAATACCATTTAAATTTTATTTTTCTTCACTTAAACTTTTCATTTTTCTCGTTTGTTATTAGTTATTATAGTGAAGCAGTGCGCCAGCGACTGCTGGATCGTTAGCAAGAGAGAAGCGTAGTGAGTTAGAAGTGGGGCAGGTAGCCAATCGGGAGGGAGAGACCCCATACTGAATGCGGGCAGACTTGATTGCATACCTCATACATCCTCCTAACTCCATGTTACACGTGTAACGCTTTTTGGTGTAAAAACGCTTTTCAAGTTTATGTCGATGTTATAGAGGTTTACAGTTCCGAACGTACGTACATACATACATACGTACGCACAGACACACATGTACATTGTATATGAAACGGATTTCTATGATACCCCCGGGTTCTTAAGACCCCTCCTTCATAGAGATCTCGGAATCACGTTTTGGAGGGTATCACCATACTTCCATTTTCATGGAAGTAAAAGGCTGAACTCTTCTTGGTAAATAAAGAAGTATTGGAGATTTGGGATTTTTTTGGGAGGGACAATTTCTTAGTACTCTAAGACAACTACCACCAAAACCAATACACACACACCAGTAGATGACCACTAAAATCAATTTCTTAGTCTATATGTCTATAATACTTATGTAAATAAGGTTAACTTATTTTTTCAACGCAATAATAAGAAATGAATTCTTCGATAACTAAAACTAACCTGGAATGAAGAGGAGGTACCATCGTAAGGTTTGATATCTCCTGTGATATGCTTGTAGTAGCCGAAGTGTCGGATCCTATACGTTCCTTCACTTGTATCTTGAGGTATTTTCCATTCAATTTTGGCTTCACTTGTTCCTAAAATAGTAGATGTTCTAATCCATATAAACCTGAAAAAAAGTTTTTGTTTAGTATACAAAAAGTATGGCTAATAAAACTGTAAACAGATTTCCAATGGTAATCTGTAAGCACGTCATAGAAGTAACGTCGAGTTAAGGCCGGGCAACACCTGTCCGCACCGTGCCCGCACCGTATGACGGCCGTGTGTTGGACAACTAAGGAAATGTCAAAAAGTAAACAAAACAAATAAAATGTCGGTGCGGAGAGGTGTGGACCATGCCTAACATTTCCTTAGGTTTATTCCTTACCGAGTGTTGTCATACACACGGCCGTCACACGGCGCGGGCACGGTGCGGACACGGTGCGTACAGGTGTGGCCCGGCCTTTAAACGGTATCCAGAGAGCTTCTAAACCACCAAGCTAGTGGAAGGATATTGAGGAGAAGGTCAGTACACTTACTACGGTTACGAAATAAATAGTTAGGGTAAAAAGGAAATGAAATAATTTTTTATAAAAGAATAATTGAAAGCTGCTTACTTTGTTTCCCAGTTGGCATCTGAAGCAACAGGGAGCCAGGTCTGGTTGTCTTGAAGTTTTTCAACTGACAAAAATGTATTTTCTTGCATCAGATTATTCCTTGGATTTCCTGCTACCTGAAATAAAAATGTTACAAATTATAAATACAATGTACTATAAAATATATAAATCTAAAAACTTTTTTTAACCCATCAGTATTTTTGAAGAGAGTTAAGAATTGCATGGAGCACTAATTTTTTGAAAAAGGTTGCTCATCAAAAGTATTTTTTTAAAGGATACATAGGTTTTCAAATAGACATATTCAAATTTTATAATACAGAACTAATCATAGCTATTAGGAAGGATAAGAAATATTTTATTTAAGCAACCAAAATACATGTAAGTGAAGCCGTCAATGTATTCCTTAACCCAGTCAATCAATTATACTAATACTAACCGTGAATAATGAAATATATATATTTAACCTTAACTGTTATCATGTTAAAGGCAATACTCGTACATAAAACACACTTAATAAATGAAGTAGTAAGCCTGTAAAAATGCACTGATATAATATAAATCTACAAAAATGATAAGAATATCGTGATGGTTAGTGGTAGTACCCTTTTTTATTTCTAATATATATGTATCAATGGATCCACTCAAGGGTAACAATCAAAAAAGCAGTTACTTAGGTGGCGACGTTTCGACCTATCCGGTCATTTTCTAGCCTAAAAACGATATTTTATTTAGACATTTAACCATAATATTAAACTGGTAATCCTTTGGAGGAGAATATATAGTATAATTTACAATTTTAAAAGTTAAATATATATACCTTCACATCAATGGAGATAAAACTCCTTGGGGTAAGTCATATTAAAATAAATTACAAGTCAGAACTTATTGTTCTCAGTCTTACAGATAAGTGTAACAAAAATTCTCTTTCACCCGTCATCTCAATTTCTAGAAAACATCGAAAAAAACAGAAAAAAAACTATTTAAAAATGGGCCATTATTCCATGGTTTACTAATTAATACATTTTAAAATAGTGATATATATTAGAGCAACATGTATAATATAACTATTGGACAATTTTTTACCTTCTCGAAAAAATGGTGTTATCAAATTAAAATTTTTGAATGGTAACTATTACATTAAAAACAAAATCCATTATCACAGAACTTATTAAAACTTAATAACAAAAAGTAACTATAACAATGTAAAAACAAATTAATAACAGCTAAAAAAAGGAAAAAACAAGAAAATGGTAACAGTTTTTATCACAGTGTTCTCTTATCTCTTATCATGTCAGTATGAACTAAATTTTTATTTAAAAATATATATGTAGTTTGATAAATTAATTGTGATCATAAATTCGTAAAAACTAAGGTAACAGTGTTTAGACAAACCGGAATATTCAAACAAGGACTAGAAATCTTAAAAAATTGTGGTAGAAGATTAGGCGGGAAATTTAATTGAACTAGAATGGTAGATTCCACTATAAAATTTGTTAAGGGATCTGGAATCGGTTTTTATGTTTACCGTTTTATCTAATTTAATCGATATATTTAGAGCTCTATTTTTTATCATCTGGATACTTTCTCCTATATAGCTTTTGCTGCAATCGTTGCATGGAATTTCGTAAATGGTACCCACAGAGTTTTCGAATGGGAGTTTATCCTTAAGGTTATGGTAAAGATTGTTGGTTTTGTTGAGTGGCTTAAAACCGAATTTAATATCTGGACAATCAATTTTAAGCATTAGTTTTGGTAACTGGTCTGATAATCCTTTTATGTAGGCCAAGCTGGTGTATTTGGTCATTATCGTCCAAATGGTATGAAAAAGAGGTTAAAAGTAACCGTTTTTTAAATTTCAGATCTAACCACCCTCCCCATTATTACACCTCACCATCCATAAAAAAAAAACGTTTCTTATATAAGAAAATAGGGTGTACACTTAAATTAATATTAATTTAACTCATTGTATTATTTGGTTAAATGTCTAAATAAAATATCGTTTTTAGGCTCGAAAATGACCGGATAGGTCGAAACGTCGTCATCTAAGTAACTGCTTTTTTGATTTTTACCCTTGAGTGGATCTATTGATACATATACATTAGATAAGAATATCATTAATATTAACAAGTGTGCTAGTTGGTAGTTCTGTCACGAATAGAGCCAGTTCTGTCACGAATAGAGCCAGTTCTGTCACGAATAGAGCCAGTTCTGTCAAGGAAAAAGATAAGAGCGAGAAATTTAAGGCGGCTTTCACACCGAAGTAGGAAGCGCAGGATGCATGCGTCCTGGTGGCAAGATGCATGCAATCTTAAACATCGGACTGTATAATTGAACGAGAGCTTTCACACCGAAGTAGCGGTGAAAGGCCCCTAAAAGCTTTAACAATTAAAGAGTTTAGTATGGATGATTTTTCTAATCCTCTATGCGACATTTCGTCAAAATCGGTCCAGTAGTTTAGGCTCCACGCGTATTCACAGACGGCAGACAAATATACATATATTTTTTTTAACTAAAAAAACAATCTCAAGGAGAGAATCTCATCTCTTCTTCGTCCGCCACTGTGTGACCGTTTCTACTATTTACTAAACCCTCATTTCGTTGTCGACCGGCAGTACCGGACCTAATCGAGTAATATTTGGCATAAAAATAAACTATTGCGTTTTATTTTTATAAATTTGGTTCCATTATTTCCTATTTTGAAAAGGACGTGCTTAAGGAAATTTCAAAGCTGAATTATTGTCAAGATTGAAATGTTTGCTAAATCCTGTGTGGGAATAAAAAACCGTCTAGACATGTTTAAGAGAGGTTTCTCAGCTTTGTTAAACTTATGGTGCAGGTTTATGGTAAAAGGAAGGTATGAGCAACAGATAATAAATATAAACAATAACAATAAATATAACAATCAAAATAATAAATATATATATTTTCATTCTATTGAAAATCTGACTTCTATTATACTTTGCCTCACCTACCTATAGTAGGAAAAGTATTTTCACTTTTTTTTCGATATTTCAACTTTATTATATTTTTGGGAATTATCCGTTTTGGGTGTTTTTAAGACCTCCTGAATGGTTTTCAGCATGACGTCTGTATGTATGTATGTGTGTGCGAGTGTATGTTATCATCGTAGCGCCCAAGGTATTTAACCTAGAGAGTTGAAACTTGGCAGAAAAATCAGTCCTAACCTGTAGTGGTGCCGCCAAGAAAATCAACTTTTTCTTTCAGAGGCCACTAAAGTGGCCTCTGAAGTAAGGAAAAGTTCCGAGATACCCTGTACCCAATTTTTTTTACTTCTAACCCCAAGCTTTGTATGACAGTCTTTAAAAAACCTTTAACACATTGAGAATTAACACCTTTCATTCTGTGGTTGTCTACTTATAAAAAGGTCCTTTCTCAAATGACGAAGGTGCAAATTCTCTGGTGAGTGACTTCCCGGCAGTTGACGCTCGACGTTACTTTTATTCACGTGCCCCGAATCTAACCTGACGCTGGCCAGTCAAAAAGTAGGCAAAATGATAGAAGCCGTCTTCTCTGGTGCACCCCGACCGCCCGACGGTTGTGCAGTGCAGAAGTCACGTCCTCCGATCAGTTGTGCTTTGATTTCCAGCGGTCTGGACGTCCGACGTTACTTTATACTTTCTTATATACTACATTCATATGAAAAAGTATTGTGACGGTGCGAAAAAAATAGTATGAATATAGAGAGACAGGCAAAAAACACTAGCACAAATGAATTATTATTTTTGTATTAATTACTGTTTATTTATACCTATTTACTAATACGATTTATACTGCCACATTCACTAAATGCAGTTGACATTGCGTAGAATTTGACACTGATTTGAAGAAATTAAAATTGATTGCAGTTGTCATTTGTGTAGAAATAATAATCTAAAATCTAGGACGATTGAGGTTTATATAACAACAAAAATGGGGCGTTCATATTATGGTGCCACAGTGAACAGATCAGGCTCTTAATTTATCGTAGTTTTATCGTGTTATTGTTGATGTACTGTTAATTTTTTGTTTTAGTTATTGCTACCTAGTTTTATTGACAGTTTGTTATTGTTACTTTTTATCGGGACAATCTAATAAAGTTTTAATTAATATTTTTCTCTAATATATGTGAAAACACATGTTGCTGGTTTTTGCTATTAAAATTCAGGATAAGTACATCANTTTTTTCCTTTTCAATTATATGAGCCAAGTACTTTTCCTTTTCTTTCTTTAGTAAGAAGAAAAAAGTGTTTTATCTTCTTTGGGAAAAAGAAAAAAGTGTTTCATTTTTGTTCAGAAAAAAGTGTTATTTTTGTTGTTGTTTTTTTAAGAATCTACTAGTAGTTTTACTTATATTTTTAGAAGAATTTATTTGCATCTTTACGTATCCTAATTACTAGTTGACCTCCATTAAGAATGTATGTGGCTTATTATTATTATTACTATTATGTACTTATGATGTAAACATATGAACTCCTATTTGTACGGTTTGTAACAATCTAAAACAAATATAAACATATTCTATTCTATTCTATATTCTATAACAACAAAAATGTATGTTATATATCAAATTCGGTTTTAGCGTTTTATGGTTATTACGGTGATTATCAGCGATCATAGAATCCTTAAACGAAAAGATTTCCAACTCCCCTCTTTATGTACCTGTGTTAGACTACTAGCGCTCCACGGGAAGGTGCGGTTAATATTGTAACTAAATCTTTTTCACCATTCAAAAGATTTCGAGCTTTTTAATTCAAAGAAATAAATTAATAAATTATTTGGACAATTTCCTGGAATCGAACCCGGGAACTTTTGCATATAAGGCGATCGCACATCTCATTCGGCCACCGAGACTGATATTTTTTATATTGTTTATTTACAATATAGTATAAATGTCAAAAGATCATAAGTAGTTTACAATTTTAACCACCATCTTCCCGTGGAGCGCTAGTGCTCTTACACCTCTAGAATACTGGAGTTGGATACCCCTGGTGATTATATTGACTATGACTATATTTGTAATATATTTGAAAGTCAATTCCATTTCCAAATGTATATTTTCCAATTATATAACTTTCAATAACAATCAAGACAATGTCAAAATATAAAAACAATAAAACAACAAAACACTAAAGGCCGATTTACACGTATTAAGTTGTTAAGTGGTTAACTAAATTTTAACTAAATTTTTAGCGACTTAATGCGTGTAAACAATGAATTTAGTAATAAGTTGCAAGTTAAAATTTAGCGTGCAACTAAACAAGTAGAATAGAAATTTTTCTATTTTTCTGTTTAGCAGGTGGGCGTGGCTAATTACTGGACATGCGCAACATTAAAATGCACAAGTTTGTCGGAACCTCGCTTATAGATTTGCAGATCTTTGTTTATATATTATTTAAAAATGTTTTATTCGACAAAAATTATATATTATTTACAAATACATACTTTATTTCGTCCAAAATCTAATTTAAAATAATTTTTAAGACAGTATTTATGACTAAATTCGTTGTTCAACGTCTATTATTAGTGAACTAAACAAGCTTAACTAAATATTAAGTGTGAATACGTGTAAATAAACACTTTCTAACAATTAAGTCGCTAAAAATTTAGTTAAAATTTAGTTAACCACTTAACAACTTAATACGTGTAAATCGGCATTAAGTTAATATCCTACAATTCCTCCCCCCCCCCTTTAGTAGTTCTCTGCGTAGGGTACGTCCTAGCTGTAGTTCTCCTCAGCTGGTCTGCGTGCATCCTTCGCTCCTCTTCACCTACCCTAACAACATATGACAGCACTCCTGTCCTTCCTATGATTTTTCCCTTCTTATACCCCTTTCCACCTTTCTCTAATGCCCAAACTAAATCATCTTGTTGGAACTCCCTGTGCCTTGCTCTTCTGTCGTGATAATGTTTCTGCTTTGTTGCAGCAACATCCAAAGCTTGTCTTGGATCTGGGCCTCAGCAAATCCAAACGATTCCGTAACCTATGTCCTATTAAAAGTTCAGCTGGTGCTCGACCTGTAGATTTATTCGGTGTGTTACGATACGATAGTAATAACTCCTGTAATCTTTGTTCTGTCTGTGTACCTGTTCTTCTGGTTGCCTTCATCCTTTCTTTAAACGTTCGAACAAAACGCTCCGCTTGACCATTTAATTTTGGGTGGTACGGTGTTGTGCGAATGTGTGTTATTTGTCTCTGCACCAGTCTTTGAATTCCAGTGAAGCAAATTGGGGTCCGTTATCCGAAACCAGACTTTTAGGCAAACCGAACCTAGCAAATATTTCTCGAAGTAGTTGAATTGTCTTTGCCGTTGAAGTGCCACTTGTGAGTAAAACCTCTATCCATTTCGAGTAAGCATCTACTACTAGCCAAGACTTTCCTTCGAATGGTCCCGCATAATCAATGTGGACTCTTGACCAATGGCTCTGCAGGAATAGCCCATGAAAACAACGGTACCTCACATTCCTTTTGTCTAACTGCTTGACAGGAGGCACAACTCCTTACATATCGTTCGATATCATTACCTAAACCTGGCCACCAAATATAAAATTTTGCATTTTTCCTTCATACCGCAGATTCCTGGATGAAGAATTTCTTGTCTTAATGTTACAGGTACGATTATTCTTCCTAACCATAAGAGTATGCCCTCTTCAAATGCCAATTCTTCCCTTTTTTCATAATACGTGCGTAGTACCTCTGGAATCTCTTTTCTCTCTCTTGGCCAACCTTGTGCCATGAACCTCGCTATAGTTTTTAATGATTCATCTTTACTCGTTTCTTCCCGTAACCATTAAATCTTGGAAACGTAAATGACATAGATCTTCTCTTTTAAATTTATCTAGCTTGTCCTTCTTTAACTTTTCCATTGGTAATCGGGATAACATATCCGCCGCATTATCAGACACACCATCGACATGTTCAATTTTATATCGTTACCCGCTTAAAATTAGTGCCATCTATTCACTCTGTTTGCCGGAATCCTTCCAATGGCTCTATTTTCCCCAAAACAAATGAATTAATGGTTTGTGATCTGTCCTTAACACAAATTCCTGCCCATACAAATACTGTGAAAATTTAATAACGGCGAAAATCAACCCCATTGCTTCTTTTTCTATTGTTGAGTACCTTCTCTCAGTATCACTTAAGCTTCTAGAAGCATAAGCTATTGGGCGCTCTGTGCCATCTTCATACTAGTGCAATAGTATTGCCCCTAGCCCGGTATCACTGGCGTCGCTACAAACCACTAACGGGACGTTTGAATCATAATGCACTAAAGTCGCTTGGCTTGTTAAACATCCTTTTAATTTGTGTATTATATTTTCTTCTAACTGTGTCCATACCCATGTGCTATTTTTCTTTGTAAGTTTATGTAGTGGTGTGCATGTAGATTGTAAGTTAGGAATAAACCTTGCGAAATAATTGACATTTCCTAAAAACGACTTTAATTCTTTACAGTTCTTAGGTGTAGGCATATTTTTTATAGCGTCTATATATTCTTCCGTAGAATGAATCCCATATTTATCAATCCTATGGCCAAGATAAGTCACATTCTCGCAGAACCACTGATATTTCTTTTCTTGAATTTTTATTCCGCAATCAGCCATTCTGTGTTAGTTTTATTCTCCTTTCTAATAATCCCGGTAATGATTTCCCCGATACAATCAAATCATCCAATAATCCAGACACACCTTCTAATCCCCCTGTTACCGTGTCGACGACACGCTGGAAAAGAGAGGGAGCCGTATTTATTCCAAATGGTAATCTGACGTAACGGAAAAATCCCTTATGGGTTGCTATGACTAATAAATTCCTCGATGCCTCGTCTACTTCTATTTGTAAGTAAGCGTCTTTAAGATCGACTACGCAAGAATAATTATTTCCGTCCAACTTTGTTAAAATGTCTTCAAACTTCGGCAACGGGTGTTTTTCCGGCAGTACGTACGGATTTATGGTTACTTTAAAATCTGCACAGATCCTTATTTTCCCATTTGGTTTCACCACGGCCACTATAGGTGATGCCCAAGTAACTGGTTCTTTTGTCACATCTACTGGCTCAATTATACCTTCTCTTTCAAGTCTTATTAATTCCTCTTCCACTCTAGGCCTAATTGCGTATGGCAAGGGTCTAACTTTACAAATTTTAGGAATGGCGTTATCCTTTAGAAATATTTTAGCTTTATGTCCTTTTATTTTTCCAAAAACCTCTGATGTCAAACCGGTCAGCTTTTATTTCCTGTTTTATTTTCTCTCTATACAGGGTGATTGGCGATATATATATACAAAAATAAATAGGGTGATTCTAAACACCATTGGCTACAAATAACGTCATATAAACCATGGGTCTATTCTCAACCGTTTACCCACTAGGTCAAATTTTTTGATTTTTTTTTTTTTTTAGATCGCATACCTTTGCTCATAAAAACACTTATTGCTCTAAAAGTTTAAAAGGTAGAACAATATTTTTGAGTTCGTTGTAAAGCTGACAAAATTTCCTACAAGAGAAGTGTAATTTTAATTTTCATAACTTTAAATTACATGACGAAAAATTTATACAAATATAATTTTTAAGAAAAAAATTTAAAAAAAAAAAAAAAATATTGGCTACATAACTTATAATATTAATATCGTAATAATATTAATATTGATCGAAACGTTTATTAAATAAGGAAGTTTTTCCTGAAGTCCGCCATGTTTAAGCTTGGTTCTTTGTCAAGTTATGGAACCAATAATAAAATTTTTCGTCATGTAATTTGAAGTTATGAAAATTAAAATGACACTTTCCTTGTAGGAAATTTTGTCAGCTTTACAACGAACCCAATATTGTTCAACTAATATTGTTATACCTTTTATACTTTTAGAGCAATAAGTGTTTTTATGAGCAAAGGTATGCGATCTAAAAAAAATCATAAAATTTGACCTAGTGGGAAAACGGTTGAGAATAGACCCATGGTTTATATGACGTTTTTGTAGCCAATGATGTTTAGAATCACCCTATTTATTTTTTACTTATAATATCGCCAATCACCCTGTATATTTTGATTGATTTCGTGCTGATTTCTTCGTTAGTTTTGGTTACAGTACAAATTCTTCCCCCCGGTTGAATCGGTAATTTAAATGCTAGCACCCAATTTAGCCCAAATAATGGAATATCATCCTTCTTTATAACATGTGCTTCTAATTGCTTTTTTGGTCTTCCTTTTTTACTCATCGTCGCCAAATGTAATATATTTGAAAGTCAATTCCATTTCCAAATGTATATTTTCCAATTATATTTTAGTCCAGGGAAATAAGACTTCATCTGCGGAATGAGAGAAAGCAAGCTGAATTTTTGCATAGACCTTCGCTTTGATGTTCTAATGAAGCACCAAAAAGTCTCATAGTCTCATATGCTCACCCTTGTGCGTCTCGAGATATCGAAGGGCAAAGGTAAGGAAAATCAGTTTTTTGCGAAAATCTCGCTTCCGGTTAGTCTGAGGTCTTAAGAAGTTATATCAAAACTTATGTAAAACACTATTCCCAACGAGTTTGGATATAAACATTTTTTTCGTACGATCAACCGTTTACGAGATATAGCGTGAAGAAGCGGGAGCGTGCATGTTTACTTTCCCATAGAAAAATAAAGTATTGAGATGGTGCAAAAATTTGATTTTGAGATTTTATGAATTTACACGTTTAGAGGACCACTGAGTCCAAAAAAGAGGTCTTTAAAGAATGTCTGTTCGTCGTCAGGCTGTCGTTTGTATGACGTCTGAGCAGACGCGTGGAGCCTAAACTACTGGGCCGATTTTGACGAAATTTGGTGTACATGTTCAGAATATTCATATTTTGTCGTGAAATCAAGAAATTAATTTTAGCTCCAAATTTGTGGGCTCTACCCCCCAAAAACTCTGAAAAAACGTGAAAAAAAATTATTTCTCGAAAACGGCTCTGACGATTTCGATTAAAAAATTCTAAAATGTAGTCTATTTAATTGCTAATCTAACGATATATGTCGTTATTCCGGCAAGCTTCTAGTTCCAGAGAAAATAGCTTTAAACGTGGATACGGAGACAGGCCGGGTTCGATTCCCCGCGGAGGAAAAGTTGTTTTTATTATGAAATTCGAACCACTATTGAATAATAAATAATTGTACCTATGAAATCATGATAACTAAATGGGAATAGTGTTTTACATAAGTTTTGATATAATTTCTTAAAACCTCAGACTAACCGGAAGCGAGATTTTCGCAAAAAAACTGGTTTTCCTGACCTTTGCCCTTCGATATCTTGAGACGCACAAGGGTGAGCATATGAGACTTTTTGGTGCTTCATTAGAACATCAAAGCGAAGGTCTATGCAAAAATTCAGCTTGCTTTCTCTCATTCCGCAGATTGGGGTTTTATTTACCTTATTTCCCTGGATTATTTATTTGTTTATTGTTTTATTAGGGTGTCAAACAACTAGGTCATATACACCCAATTTTTCAATTATACATTAGAAGGAGCATAGAATCAAAATCCTAAGCAATTACTGATAAGAGACTGAAGCCAACTTTTGCCGAGAGGTTGTGTCCCTTAGACCAGGGGACCAACATAACAACACTCTTTTTTTTCATTTAAGCTAGAGAAGGTTGGCCACGCTTTAGTAACTATTCAAAGCCCGCTCACAAACGTCAAGAAAACAAGCCCTGCCATTGGTTATTGTTTACGTTTCACTCTGACGTCATTTTTTTTTCAACTCGCCCGGCATGATATAATAAACATTATTTTTAGCATATTTCAAGCTAAAATAAGATAAAACACAACACAAATATTACAATAAAAAACTGACTATCAATAATTATAATTTAATAAAAACTTAAATTAAAAAACCGAAGGCAAATAATTTTAGAGTTATGACGTCACAAATTAGAAAAATGAATTTTTAGAACGCAGATAAGGTACACAACCAAAGTTCCAAAGTTGGCTTCAATGTTATCAGTGACCCTCCTTCTATAATATAAGGTTTGTTCCAACCGAGCATTGTACCGTCCGCGGGATCGTCACCGTCATGCGCAATAGATAAAAGCCATTCCAAGCTGACTTGGGACAGTGTTTCGTACCGTACACGAAACTGTTCCAACCCCGGCAGGGATCGTTTGCGAACCGTTCACTGTACGGTCCCAACGATCCTCTGACAATACCATGTACTGGTTTGTATGACATGCCCAGTTATGGCAATCGTCACGAATATCAACAGGAAGGTCCTCAAACTGTTGGGTTTCCTTGAATGATTTTCCTAAACTCGTTCCAACCTGACATGATTTTATTACAGTACAATGTTAGCGCATGCGTATAAAACCTGTCCTAAACGATTTCCGAACGATCCGCGGGACGATACAACGGACGGTACAAATAGCGGGGTTGGAACAAACCTATAGTATTATTCTAAGCAATTATATAACTTTCATTTACAATCAAGACAATGTCAAAATATAAAAACAATAAAACAATAAATTAATATCCTACAATATTATGCATTTATCTTTTTTAAACAATTAAAGAACGCATTAATATCCAGAATCAATGCCGAAGCTGAAATAAAAGTGACGGTGAACGTTGGAACCACAGGCGCAGCAGAAGTGACACCCGTCTCTCGATAGCCGTGCGTTCAGACCGTCGCCGATATAAGTCACGTCGAGCGTGAACTGCCGGGAAGTAACGCACCAGAGAATTCGCACATTTTAAGAGTCCAAAAAAGTAGGGTTTTAAAAAATGTCTGTCTGCAGTATGTTATGTGCAAACGCGTGAATTCTAAACCACTCGGCCCATTTTAAAGAAAATTTGCAGTTTGAAAAATTTTAATCCAAAGCGAAATCGTGGAATAAATTTTACCTCCAAATTTGGCGGCGATAACCCCAAAAACTTCTAAAATATGTTCCGACGATTTTAATTTAAAAAAAATATATATATAGTCTATTAAAATACAAACCTAACGTTAACGATATCGTTTTCCTGGCTCAAATTTAAATTTTTTGTGACTAAACATCTTTTACATACACTCATCATTTCTTATCAGTCGGAGTAAAGGTTACAGAGACCTTCACGGTTCAGTGTGAGGTCAGTTTCCAACATAATTTATTAAATTAATTATTAGATAAGGAAGTAAATAAGTGTGCAATGTGCACGTTACAAGTTGTGACTTTTGACACTCAGATTGGTCAACCAAAATAAAGGACAAACTAAAGCAACTAGGGTTGTAGGAGGGATGGGACCAGTGACATTTTTTATTGTCTAGTTGGCCCAACCTTCTTGAATTCAAAATCCTGATCATTGGTTCCCCACCTCATTTGTATGGCTTTCCCGCGCTGTCAAAAAAGTCGCAACTCATTGCAAACATGCTCACGTGCAAAGAGTAGTTATAAAGTAATTGACAAGATATATTATCACCGCCTGCAAAAGTTGACAAGATTAAGTATGTTAACATAATGACTAAGAGTAACTGTTAAGTTTCTAAGGTAGGAAGTTCAGCTAATTCAAGTGGATGAGTTAAGTGCTGACAGAAATTAACTCTTCTTTTATGTTAATAACAGCTTTTTATTTGTGCAGCAATTCCTCGACACTTCCAGGCGGCACAGGTCGATTAAAATTTTCTTAGTTGTTTTAAACATTTTAAGACTCATAAACTTATATTTTAGACAAATAAGTCAGCCTAAGTACAAATTCAAATGACTTTTAAACTTTGACTCTTTTTTTATCAAAGGTCTAATATAAATTACTCTTGAAACATTTAATTTAGAGTAGCGTTCAAAGAATAATAAAGGATTTGCCAAAAAGCGTGGGTTAAAGAAAGGCGATTTTTTAATGGACTTTTCGTCTAACAAAATACTTAACGATCTAAATTTAAATTTGCTTTCCGATTTTCCCTTTTAAAATCGATGTCTCAGAAAACATTTTATAACAAAATTGAGACTTTCATTTGACTACAACAAACTTAAATTGGCAGTTTTATTTTTTATTAGCTAGATTGCCCTAAGTAAGCCCTTTAAATAATCCAAAAGAAGAATTGGTAAAAAGAAAAACACTCGTTCCTTCCATTTGTCGTAAGCTATACAAAAAAACCTCCATTATATATCGGAATAAAGTGTTGTCATTAAAATTAAACTAATTAAATTTAATGTTATATTTGACCTCTATTAAGATTCACTTCATTTCTCTCTTTCGCTGCACTGATTCATCCCAGAGCAATAAATGTCCCACAGATTGATAAAATCCGACTCCGTTAAGGCCCCCATACAAGGTCAAAATGTGTGCGCAAACATGTTTGACGTGTATGGCCTAAATATGCCCGACATCAGATTTGAGCAATCATGACTGCTCAAAATTTTTGATCGTATATGGGGGTCTTTAGGTTCTTTTTCCATGCCCCAGGCCCTAGACTAAGAAGCTAAACTGAGCTATTTAAGTTTAGAGGGTATAACATAAACTTAAATCATGGTCTTCTGGAGACCTCGGAAATACACTCACGATGGAATATAGATTTGCAGATAGTAGAAGCTTAGTTACATTTCAAAACGTTTTGTGTTCGTCTTCTAAATACAACTGTTAGCAAACACAATTCATTCTTAAAGGTAAATATATATTCAAAAATCTAAGTTAAGTAACATCTGAGTTTTCTTAACTTTTAATAATGTTA
The DNA here is from genome assembly GCA_001010745.2 of Gerris buenoi. Classification (NCBI taxonomy): domain Eukaryota; kingdom Metazoa; phylum Arthropoda; class Insecta; order Hemiptera; family Gerridae; genus Gerris; species Gerris buenoi. Next base: position 335,234 of record KZ651133.1, read on the forward strand.
TTGCAAATCCATTGTAGGATGAAAAGAAATAAATAATTATTTATTCAGAACGTAAGCTATTCAGAATGAGCTATATGACAGCCTGCGCGCTAGTGGCGCAAGGCTACCACCACTATGCAAAAGAATAACTAAAAGAGCTCAATTAGCATTAGTTTTTCATTATAAATTCCGGCTTCAATAAATTTAATAATTTAACCCTTACATTTGAATGCTTTTTGTTCTTCTGCTTTAGCTTTTATTTTGCAGTAAAAGTATCCTGACTACCATTAAAATGTTAAAAAGTTATTAAATAATAAAAAAGTATTTACTATAGATAAAATTATACGTATATTACTTTTCTCTTATTTTAAATAATAATAATATTAATAATTGAAAGGAAATCAAAACTTAATTATTTTATATATATACTAGCCGTTATGCCCGTGAAAACGGGCAGAATAAAATATAGTCAAAAAAGAGATAGTTATAATTAAAAAGATATATTATACTGTTTAAATAGAAAGTTTTATACCCTTCGAATCATTACATAGGCATAGCTCATTCGGTAGTGTCCGAGGCTTAGGCGCTGGAGGTCACTAGTTCAATCCCAGCTTATGGCTCATCAATTTCCCCCCCTTCCCAGGATAAGTTATTTTTAAGATAAATTTTAATAAAATGTTCAACAATAATTAAATGTACCTACGAAAACTAATAAATAAAAAACACTGAGCTAAGTAATTATGAACTCGTATTTATAATTGTAATTATAGGTAACTCTGAGTTTCTCTCTCTAAGTTTTTCTGATGAGTTGTCTCTGTCTCGGACCGATTATTGTATTGATTCAGTCTTTCTCAAAACCGCCCTCTTAATTATGACTTTGTATTATTTATATTTATCACGCTTGATAAGTTATCACTCTCACGATTTTAACTTGGTTCCATCTATTTCTATATATAATATACATATAATATATTTTCGTATTTTCGTTATATCAAAGGGGGGGGGGGGATATACACCCCCCTGTATCTAAGCCACTGCAGTTGTAGCGATATAATTTTTTGTTTCTTGATAAAAGTTCGATTTAGCTATTTATTTATATAATATAGTAAATTGTTTATTTGTTAAATAAATAGAAATTTCATAGAACAAACAAACGTTTTACTCCTATTTAATGAACACATGCCCCTCCAAAAAAAAAATTTCAACGGCGCACTGTGCGCCGTTATACCCCCCTCGTGGGCACCCCTGCNTGAATATATATATATATATATATATATATATATATATATATATATATATATATATATATATATATATATATATATATATATATATATATATATATATATATATATATATATATATATATATATATATATATATATATATATATATATATATATATATATATATATATATATTTGTAGCAGCAGAAGAGAGTAGGATTTATATCCAGGGTAAACTGTGGATGGAAAGCCTTGTTAAGAAATATAGACTTTTCCAAAAGCAATTCAGAGTTAAGCTTAAGAAAAAATTATGGTATCGCACTGTCTTAACAGTACATAATTACGGTCGTGAGTCTTGGATAATAACTCGACAAGTGATCTCCAAGCTCAGAATCACTGAACGTAACATGGAAAAATATATGATAGCAACACAAGCAAAGATAGGAAAAGTTAAAAGTGGTATCGCGCAAATTCAGGCCTCATAGATATTATGGAGACTGTTCTCAGCAAAAAATAGAAGTAGGCTGGGCACGTAGTCAAAAAAAAAAGGAAAAAAGCTGGAGCAAAGTACTAATGGAATGGAAACCATGTGGAACGAATAGGAAGAGAGTAAGACCAAAAAAAAATTAAAAAAAAAAAATTACCGTGAAAAATTAAACACGTTCCTCAAGTGAAATATATTTTTGTAACCTACTCTTCAATACCATTCATTTGAAACCTCACTCTAATTATCCGCCAATTTGGATTATAAAAAATAATTAATACTCATTTTGTGTTTACTATATTTTTCCTATTTGCGCGCCAAAACGATCTTTAACACTGCTAAGTTTCGTGTTTTGTTATTGAAAAGTTATTGGAATCGTACTCAGGAATGAAACCATAAGGTTTTTTTTTGGTTTTACCAACAAAAGCCTAAAAAAAAGTAGGTTTAAAAATACATTAAAATTAAGTTTGCAGGATTGGAACGGTATCAACTGCGGTGTCTTCTGCTTCGTACAAAGTTGTTGACCACTAAAAGTAAAGCCTAGTCTACATTGGTCGAGAAAACGGTCGAGTGGTCTAGTATGCTTTTTAGCACCGGGATGGGCGAGTAGAATAGAGTGCTATTTTTTGGTAGAGTGGACTCCAAAGTCGTTCACACGTGCTTGAGATAGTAGCCTTAGTAAAGTGAGGTGTTTTCTTTTTTAGTTCTGAATAATCCCGCAGATGAAAGTATTCAATGTTAGGACGGACGTAGGGTGGGGGGTCTACTTGCCCGTCCGAGGTCGAGCTACTCTACCACCGCACTCGCCCATTTACTCGACCAACTTTTATCTACTCTCCTCGACCGTTTACTCGCCGTATCGTTCACATAAGGCAAGTAGCTCGGCCGAGTGCTACTCGACCTAGCTACTCGCCCGTTTACTCGACCAATGTAAACCAGGCTTAAAGGCGCGTTTACACTGCAGTTTGCAACTAAAAAGTTTGCAACTTTTGATAAATGTTCGAAATTTTTTAAGATACGATTTGTGAAATTGTTGCAAACATTTCGAGTTTGAAACAAAATTATTGAGTTGCAAACCAAATTTCATGTTTCCACTTGTTGTCGGTAAATACTGAAACATCCTTTGATCTTTATGTTTGAAACACAAATGTACACCAAAAAAGTTGCAAACTTTTTAGTTGCAAACATTCTCCCACCCTGCGTCTTTATTATTGATTTTTTTAGTGCGGGAAAATCGAAAAAATGTGGACGGAAGCCAATGAGAGCGCTAGATTTTGAATTTGAAAAGGTCGGGCCACCTAGTCTAATAAAAATATTACTAGTGAAGGGGCGCGAATCTAATAAGGGTAACCGTTTGAAGAGACTTTATAATCCCCACCACTTGAATCTTAATATTTCCTTAAATTAGTAAACTCTGTAATCCTTAAGCCTGGTTTACATTGGTCGAGTAAACGGGCGAGTAGCTAGCTCGAGTAGCACTCGGCCGAGCTACTTGCCTAATGTGAACGATAGGGCGAGTAAACGGTCGAGGAGAGTAGATAAAAGTTGGTCGAGTAAATGGGCGAGTGCGGTGGTAGAGTAGCTCGACCTCGGACGGGCGAGTAGACGCCCCACCCTACGTCCGTCCTAACATTGAATCCTTCATTTGCGGGATTATTCAGAACTAAAAACGAAAACACCTCACTTTACTAAGGCTACTATCTCAAGCACGTGTGAACGACTTTAGAGTCCACTCTACCAAAAAATAGAACTCTATTGTATTCGCCCGTCCCTGTGCTAAAAAGCATGTTAGTCCACTCGACCGTTTTCTCGACCAATGTAAACCAGGCTTTATTGTGAATCATGTACGAAACAACGCAAATATGCAGTTTGAACAGAAAACATTATCCCCATTATTAGCAAATTCAGATATATCTACATAAAAAAAAAAAAATTGGTCCGAGACAACTCAGACAAACGTTTTCATATACGAGTTAATATTTACTTAGCCCAGTGTATTCCATTAATTAATTAGTGTTCGTATGTATATTTAATTATAATTATTAACATTTCATCAATGATATTAAAAAAAAAAAAACTTCTCCTGGACGGGAAACGAACCCGGTCTATGCCCGCGTTTTAAGCTTTTTTCTCTGGAACTAGATTTTTTCCGGGGAAAAAAAAATAGAAAAATCGGCCGTAAAATCGATCCCATAGTTTAGGCTCTAGCATCTGCTCAGACGACTGACTGACATTTTTTAAAAATCCTGTCAAGTATTTACCAGCCAGTTACTACAAGGTTTTCTTCGAAAATAGAACAATGTTTTTTTTTTTAAATTAAACTAACTAAAATACATTTTTTTTAAAAAATTGCAATTTTGAGAACCAAGGTGTGCAGATAGGTATTATCCTTTAGCATCTTAGGTATGGACTTATTTGGTCCTTTTTGGAGTATAACCGCCATTTTGGAAAATCAATATATATTTTAATCCAAATTTTAATACCTTCAAAATAATACCCAACCTTAAAAAAATATTTCTAAGACTCTAAAGCATTAGAAGTGAAACTTAAGCTCTAGAAACAGAATAAACATATGAAATATGTGTATGAAGTAGCACAAAAACCCTTATTTAGGTAATGAATATTATATAAATTATTTATTAAATACGCAACATACATATTACATATTTATAAACAAGATTCTACAATGCCGCAACAATCAGATATATTCTCAAAGAAACATAATTTCAATTAATAAAATATTTTCATAAAATGTTAGCGAATAATGAAGGAAAACATGAAAACAACATTAATATAATATATTCTATGGTACTATTATGTAGGTAACTATTAATTAAGGTAATATGTAAGGAAATTATTGTTTTAATTATATTAATTGTTTTAATAATACCCTTATACAGGGTGATCCAAAAGTTCGGCAACGGCTAATTATCTCCGTTAATATTTGAGATATCAAACTGCGGTTTGATGCTATCTTCATCATGCATAAAAAGCTACCTTTTTTGGTGGGTACCCATTTTCCTGCCATTTTGGTTGCCGCCATATTTGATTCTACTTTAAAATTTAAATTGGAACCCCCATACTGTGATACATATTTGGAAAGGCCTTGAAAAAAGTAACATTTGCCGCAAACCAGATCTTTCTATCTTTCGCCGTTTAAAAATGGCGGCCAGTTGAAATTACAAAATGGTCTTTTTTGACGTTTTAATTACGGTCAAAGTAAAGGTTTTAGGGGGAAAAATGCAATAAGTAAAGTAAATTTGTCTTATTTTAGGATAAAAAATTAAAGTTAACGTAGTAATTTTACTCGCAACCGAAAATGTAACCAAAATATTTTTCTTTTAAAACAAATTTGAATTTATGAGTTTTAAATAGGATAATTTTACTTTTTTTTCTCTATCTTTAAGCCTTATTTTAGTAGCTATCAAGCGTTAAAAATTTCAATTTTGTAATTTCAACTGGCCGCCATTTTTAAACGGCGAAAGATAGAAAGCTCTGGTTTGCGGCCAATGTTTTCTTTTTTCAAGGCCTTTCCAAATATGTATCACAGTATGGGGGTTCCATGAGAATTATGACTCTCTCCCAGATAACTATATTATTTAATAATGTAAAAGGGCGGCCAGTCTTCTCCTACGCAAAAGATTTATATTTGGTCAATTATTATCAATTATCAGAATTATCACGCACTCCCTATATTAATACCTTTAATAAATTAAACAATTTAACATATTTTTAATGACAGTTGTTTATCTTTCGCTAGAGAATGTGATTTGACACATGTATTAAAATATTTAATTTTAAATGCTGTCTATTTCTTTTACTTTCGAGCATGTCGAAGGTAATGGAAGCACTATGATCATTCTGAATAAGAAAATTGTTTTATGTCTACGAATTCATAAGTAAATTTCCTAAGTCCTCATTAACAAAGTCTCTATCACATTCAATATTTTCACAGTACGTTCTAATATTCTATGATAACATGGATGGCGGACTAAGCCTATTTCAGTAATTAGAGCGACGACGGAAATTATCAAATAGATTTAAGGAAACTGTGAAAAAATATGAAGAGGGAGGGAGACATCATACTGGAGACCACTGTTACCTTGGCAGGGACCCTTATAAAGCCATCATCAGTGTAAGCTTATGGATGAACTAGGGGTTAGTTTACATCTTACCTTGGCTCTTGGCTGGATACCAAGATAAAATGTAAACTAACCCCTAGTTCACCCATAAGCTTACACTGATGATGGCTTTATAAGGCCGAAAGACAAAAGCTTGAAAAATAAACAATTAGCATTTCATGTGGAGATATAGTGTGGCGATTTTCTTCTAAATTGTATCTTCCCGCCAATGTATGACGCCTCCCGCCATATCTTTCACCTAAATAGGTTCAACGCTCTTTTATTTTATTATCAGATTCGTTTAAGTTGTTGCATTCTTTTTTTTGAAGTGAAACTTCTTTGGCGGCGGTAGAGTGAATTTTTTCTTAAGGGGACCTCATGTAACGAAGTTTGTGATTCGAGACGTCCAAGATTCCAACATTTTTACAGTGCAACGGAAGTAATGAAACGGAAATTGTGTTTCGAGACTAATCCTGGTGAAAGATTCATCTGTAAAAAATCTTCCACCCAGGCGAGCTGCAAACCACTGACCTCCGGATCATTAGTCTAACGTGCTAACCATTATGCCAAGAACATTATCGATTTGAGAGAACACAAAATTGGCATATAAGCGTAATATTAGATGGATAATAATTAGACTATAATTAGATTATTTTTTGGGCTCATGGCAACGGGCTAAATTTTTACACGAAAAAAGTTAAAACTAATTAAATTAATTTAAATAATTTATCATATCTATTTAAACCGCAATCAAAACAATATTTACATACATATTTTTATTGGAATAAATGTGGTTGCCTTATCTTGGTTGTAATTCGAGACTCGTCCAAGTGTAACTTTTAACAGATTAATTGTATTATATCTATTTAAAGACCATCAAATTAAAACAAACATTTATTTTTACTGGAATAAATGTGGTTGCCTTAGCATAGTAATTTTTTTTTTTTTTTTTTCAATTAAATTTTCCATAACCATTTCTTCATCCTGAAATAATTAAGTCGTCAAAAATGATAGAGAGCAATGCGTTCTGAACTTAAGTTTCACTTCTAATGCGTGAGAGCCTCACACATATATTTTATTTATACATTGTATTATGTTCTTTAAATTGTTTTTGTTGAATATTTTGTGAAAAAATCTCGTTTATTTTAAGTGCCTTAATAGTTTTCCTGAAACCATTAAGTTTAAGCTTAGTCCACCAAACACAACCCTTTTTTTAAAACTATCGTTCTTAAATTAGGTATTTTATCTTCTACATTATCTTAGAAAAATTCAACTATTATGTAGATGTATTATAACTACGTAGTCGTGCGTATCTAATTTTGTAGGTGGAAAATGGAATTGAATATCTCGAGAAGAAAATTTCTAAACTTTTTCTATCCCATATACGAAAGCTCTATGTTGTAATGTATTCAGAGTACATAAGGTTTTCTTCGTATAACAGATGTTACTTGTATTCATATTTTGTGTGTTATTTTGGAATAGAATAACATTTGTGTCTACGTTATGAGTTTCATTCTCATATATACATTTGTATAGTTAAAGGCGCAGGTTACAAAATATTATGACTTATGTGACACTAATGTCTAAAACTATATATATAACTGCAATATATTTATTGTATTGTATTTGTATTGTATATTGTATTGCATTTATTGTACAATATATATGTTTTATAACTACAATATATAAATGTCTCACAAATACTCACGGTTATTTACGCATGTAAATTCTCGTATCTCGTACTGCGTTTTATTGCACAACATTATCTCCCTCATCCTCTTAATATATTTCTTTAAGTTTATTGTTGTTCACGTAAAATATTAACTTAAAAAATGATTAATTATTTAAGCAAAGAATATAGATTTATTAATAGAGTATAATTTATTAGGAAAACACGTTGTTAACCGCTGTACTTATCCAACTTTCTTCTAAATATGGATTATTTATATTGTATTGCATCGAATATAAGACGCATTCAGATTTTCGAATTAAAAATATGGAAAAGACACTAATGCATCGAATATAAGACCCTCTTTCAAAGGAGAAAATCTTCCGTTATCTTCGTTAAAACCATGTTGGCACGTTAAATTTAGGCTCGAATTAAATCTTTATTTAGATGTAAGTCAGATGCAATACTGGCAGAAAAAAGGCAAAGTTACATTTAGATAATTAAATTTTGAAGTTAACAAGACATAAATAGATACAGCCAAAGCCCCTTTCACCCAAAATTTCATCAGAAATTGAACACGTTCAAATTCCTTGCATTTGATGAAATAGGAAGGCCCGACATTGATTTCCCGGAATAATTTAGAAAATTGGAAATAATAAGATCTCAGCAGCGGTTCTCTTAAAAGAGAATTTCGAAGGAAAAATGTTGTTACGTTACACACGTACATACATGTTGTTATGTTACGGAATGTTACACTTCAATACATCGAATATAAGAAGCATCCCGCGTTCTGGTTACGCGACGTAAAAACGGGGAAAAAATGTGTTTTATTCGAAGCAATGTGGTATTATATTTTGTATTACATTGGTTGCATTCCCATTACAAACTTTAAGCACCAATAAATGGATAGAGAAATAAAATGATGACCACACTCGGTAAAAAAGAAAAAAAAACAACTTTTCTTTTAATATATAAATAATAGTAGGTACAGTATATATATTTTAATAATTCTATATTGAATTGGTAAATTATAGGATTGCGGTATATGATAAAGTGCCAAAACCTGCACACAGACTTACTAAATCGCTAACAGTTTATTACGTATTTTAAAAACTAAAATTGTCTTTTTACTGGAACGGATTAACTTTTCTTTACTTTTTATAACTCCTCTTATAAGTCCATCAGTCTTTTAAACTTTTCATAAAATCTTTTTACTTTCTTTTTACTTTAATAGCTTTTCTTTAAATGCAATGGTATTTAAAGATTAATACCGGAAAAACTGAAGTTTTTCCTTATTGAAAAGGAAAAGAGAGAAAAACGTTATATTAAACATATTTTTATTTTAGTGGTTTCCCATTTTCCATTGTTTTCAATAGGTTTGTTCCAACCACACTTCAAACTGTACGACGCATGTGCATTAGCAAAACGTTCATGTGTGGTCTGATATGCAGGCGTCGGACAGTTTCAAACCAATTTGAAGTGTGGTTGGAACAAACCTATTGTCTTTATGTTTGACACCAGTTTGTTCTTCTTTATGTTGTTCTTCGGTTTTTCTTATATAATATACCTCTTAAATAAGAGGATATACAAACATGTTTCTTGAGAGTATAATACATAAGTGTTCGGAAAAATTTAATTTTCTAAAATATAGAGTATAAAGAAGTATCATAGAGAAGAAAATAATGGAAGGGGAATACAACCATTACAAAAGTACACAAGGAAAGTTTGAAAGTTAAAAAAGTTCGCAGAGGTTAACGGAAAGAACTTGGTGAGCGTGATAAATAGATCGACGCAACCGCGGAATCTGCCTCAAGTACCTAAAGATGATCGGGAGAAGCTCCTAAGATATGTGTGATAGATGTAATGAAGTCGGAGATCTAGAGCATTTAATTATGAAGTGTACAAATTACAGAGATAGTAGGGAGAGATTGTTCCATAACATCTCAAATATAATAAAACAACCACTTCTTTATAGAAACATCCTTCAGAGCAACAATATTCATGAGTTTCGCGAAATATACATTTTTGTAATTAGTGAAAAAATAAAAATTTAAATCAATCGTAAAACGAGCAGACAAAAAAAAACATTAATACTAGTATATGACTGTATACCTGAAAAGCTAATGCCAAAAAAGTTAATAGTTTTTTTAAACGTGCGGGAAGCTAAAATTAATCAAATAACATTAAATAAAAAATAACATAAAAATAACATTGAACATTCCGTAAAAAAATAAGAGCAGATTTCAGCATCTAGAGTCCAGAGTCTAATATATCTAGACGAGACCACGTCAGAGATTTCGTGAATTTCAAAGTTCTTCAAGGGATTTGTTCATGATAAGAGTTGCTAATGACTCATCATGAACAATTATACACACTAATAAATAGTAATCCTTCTCCGGTAACATAATACATAGTACATTTAGTTATTATACACTGATTTATAATAAGAGTTGCAAATGACTCTCATCATGAACACGCTCTAATCCAGAGTCTAACAAATATCAGATCTTCCGGAGAAGGCCACGTCAGAGATTTTATGAATCCCGAGGTTTCAAACCCTTTGCAGGGATCACTATCAAGGGAGTTGTTCATGATAAGAGTAGCAAATGACTCTCATCACGAACACGCTCTAATCAAGAGTCTAACAAATATCAGATCTTCCGGAGAAGGCCACGTCAGAGATTTTATGAATCCCGAGGTTTCAAACCCTTTACAGGGATCACTCTCAAGTGAGTTCTTCATGATAAGAGTAGCAAATGACTCATCACGAACACGCTCTAATCAAGAGTCTAATAAATATTAGATCTTCCGGAGAAGACCACGTCAGAGATTTTATGAATCCCGAGGTTTCAAACCCTTTACAGGGATCACTCTCAAGTGAGTTCTTCATGATAAGAGTAGCAAATGACTCATCACGAACACGCTCTAATCAAGAGTCTAATAAATATTAGATCTTCCGGAGAAGACCACGTCAGAGATTTTATGAATCCCGAGGTTTCAAACCCTTTACAGGGATCACTCTCAAGTGAGTTCTTCATGATAAGAGTAGCAAATGACTCATCACGAACACGCTCTAATCAAGAGTCTAATAAATATTAGATCTTCCGGAGAAGACCACGTCAGAGATTTTATGAATCCCGAGGTTTCAAACCCTTTACAGGGATCACTCTCAAGTGAGTTCTTCATGATAAGAGTAGCAAATGACTCATCACGAACACGCTCTAATCAAGAGTCTAATAAATATTAGATCTTCCGGAGAAGACCACGTCAGAGATTTTATGAATCCCGAGGTTTCAAACCCTTTACAGGGATCACTCTCAAGGGAGTTGTTCATGATAAGAGTAGCAAATGACTCTCATCACGAACACGCTCTAATCAAGAGTCTAATAAATATTAGATCTTCCGGAGAAGACCACGTCAGAGATTTTATGAATCACGAGGATTCGAACCCTTTACATTACAGAGATCACTCTCAAGGGAGTTATTCATAAGAGTTGCAAATGACTCTCCTTATGAACAACCTCATATACACTAATCTAATCACTAATAGTATTCCATTTCTAATAACATAAAAGTTCACCTAGTTATTATTCACACATTTCAAACTATTAAATCAACTTTGCATTTAATTAATACTTCTTAAAGTTGCATATCGTTAATTTATGGGTTAAATAAATAATATGTGCACATGATAAGGCACCATTTTAAACAAAAATAATAATAGAATAAAGTATGAAAGAGATGGACTAATCGTTTAATGATATATGATTTTCCTTGTATTGAACTTTTTGACAGTTAAACAAACGAAGCAGTCATAATCGTATCATGTTTTATTTAACAAGTATATCTTTCGGATTCTAAATAATAGCCAAATCTACACCATGCATAAAACACATCAAATGAACTTACAAATTTAGCGGTGACTGTCTGGTTGATTTTAGCAGTTGAAACTGGTTGAAGAGTAACCTGTCCAAATTCTTTGCCCCAACCCGAATAATCAAATAAAACTCCAGGAAGCAAGGATATAAGACTCTTGAAGGTCACAGGTGGTGAAGGTCCAACCCCAGGCCTTGTACCCTAAACAAAAATAAAGTGGGGTAATTATTAGGATCATACAGCATTTAAATAATCGAGTAGCACCTCGAGATAATTTGTTATTGCCAAGCTAAAGCCGTGTCCAGACTGCCGAACCGAACAGAGGAAACGAGCCGAGCATTGAGTATGAGATGCCCAGTATGAGATGCACAGGCGCACTTTATACTGGTCATGCGCAGAGACAAATGTTTGGCTCGTTCCCTCTGGTCAGTTCCGCAGTCTGGACACGGCTTAAGGCAACTTCTTACTTATAATAATAATAATAATAATAATAATAATAAATATTCTTTATTCCACCACAAAAAATAAATAAATACATTAAGATAATACAAAATAAAATAACTATAATAACAGCCAGTTAATGATACAATAAACAATATTGTGTGGTGAGAGTCCTCAGTAGATGTCGCAGCATCTAGAAAGAGGACTCTGTCTCTCAATTTAGTCCATATTTATTTTAATATTACAATTATAACTCAACTATACATATATCGCATACACATATACTCACATACATACACTAACACACATACATATATACATACTCGTACATACACACATACTTTTACACACACAAATATATACACTCATACCTATACATATATTATTTATTTTTGAAAACTTTACTTTTTTTATGGAGTTTATTCATTATTTTGGTCTATAAGTAAGTGTTGTTTTATTCTGTTTTTAAAAGTGTTGAAGTTAGTAATTTGTCTTGTCTAATTGTCTTCCCATCTTATATTCCATAACTATACTATTTCCCTTCTTATACCACGTCGGCCGCTACCACGTCTTTTCGGGGGTTGGCGAGTGAAGCGAGTAGTTTTTTTTTTTTTTTTAAGTTTACTTAATTTTACTTTTTTCTAAATTTAAAATTAAACTAGTTGACACAAGCTTATAACGGCTCGAATAATAAAGGCATACTCTTATATTTTGTCTCTTTTATTAGGGTCTTAGTCCATGATAAATCTCATATAAAATAGAAGTAACTAAGTTTGGTTGAGAAGTGAATTGAAAACCCCAATAAAGAGAAACTTTGTAAACGGTTAAATGGAAACCGAAATCCACAAGGCAATAGTCGGAAATTCAACCTTTGGAGACGCTACATGAAGCAGAGGCAACCACAGCTGGATAGACATGGGCCCAAGAAAATCTGGTTAATCCGAGAATTAACTCAAACTAGAGATTGCAGGAGAGAATTTGTTTGTGTAACCTTATTCTCTTACTTCGAATAACAGGATCTTTGTCCAGTAATAACCCAGGTAGGTAACTAGGTTTTACATATAAATAAAAATATCTGAAAAGTTCTATAAATAATTGATTCACAAAAATTTAAAAGGAGTTTACTTTCTGCAATTTAGTAGAGATAAATTGATTTTGACAAAAAGGTAAACTAATTTGAAGGGTTTTATAAGAGGATTTGTTCTATGGTTTAATTGGATTAGCCTTCATTTCAACTATTTACCTTTAGTTCTCCTTGTAGAACACACAATTGTTTAAAATACAATAAACAAGGATTTTGCTAAAATAACAATAAGATATACATCTAATAGCTAAAATAACCCACTAAAAACAATACTATAATCTCATTTAAATAACTGATGAAATTTAATATATTACAGACGTACATAAGTAAGTGTATACACGGGTAGAATTAATTTATTTAAAGATTAAACTTGACCAATTTAATGTCTAATTAAAATTGTAAATTTATAATTTAGTTATTCAGTTGTTTGCCGTTTGATTGATTCTAGTTTGGAAAATATTATAATATTTTAATGGCAGTGTAAGGACTTTTAACTAACATTTTACTAACTGTCTTAATAAAACAAGCAATATGCTAAACCGTAGAAAAAATTATATATATATATATATATATATATATAAAATTTATATAGTTAAGGGACATCTTTGGCCTTTGTAAAACTATAAACAAGAATGAAATTCATAACGTAGCCATAGATAAGAGGCAACAAGTAGAAATTCTTCACACGCTGGGTTACTATAACAATTTTAATTAGATTAGAAATTTTTGTTTAATCTTGTAGTTACTTATAACTTATAAAAAATGATCAGTTGTCATTGTCATTATTATTTGAATTTAGCAGTATCCGTCTGGTTGTTTAGCCAAAGAAGGACATACAATTACGTACGTATATTTAAAAAAAAAATAATAATAATAACAGACAAGAAACTCGGACGGTACAAAACTTTTTTCTCATATATAAAAAATAATACGAAATTTTAATGTGAATCTCAAGATTTCTTAACAAAATAATGATTACTAATAATTTACAATATTTTAATTTTATAATCATGACTGGTGGCTGAATTATGTTATAAGGTTCGGGGGTGCGCTTCCCATTGAAATAATTTATTTTAATATCGTAGGTGGGTCCTTTAAGGGTATGTGTAATAAGAATATTCAAAAGCATGCCAACTCTGGCAACGTTGCGGCTATTACTAGCCATTAATGGTCATGCTTTCAATAAATAAATCGTTATTTTTAGGCTCAAAAATTACTAGTAATATCCGAAACGTTGCGTTGCCAGAGTTGACATGATTTTTCTTACACATACCCTTAAAGGACCCACGTACGATATTAAAATATTAGTACAGGGTACACCTAGCAAAACTAGGTATAATTTATTTTTATTCACCTCGTTAACTAACATTTTCCCAGAATATATTTTTATTTTTTTATTTTATTATTATTATTATTTTTTTTTTTACTGTTCACGAAATTAAATTCATTATTTTCTCTCTTATACATAATAAGTGAAATTAGATTACAATATCCTGATTAATATTGTAGTTAGTTAAAATATGCTGCCATTATTGTGGCAAATAGCTTCCTCGCATCCTATCACATACTTAATTGATTTTATGATTTTACAAGACATAATTATCTTATTTATTTTATTGTTTCGCCCGTTTTTTTTTTGTTTAGAACTCCATATTTCCAACGTATTTAGACCTTCAAATTTTCAACGAATCTTTTTATTTATTTTTTGTATTGGTTAACGTGGCTAGAGCAGGTCACATCCTTTTTGCCAGTCACATGTAATCGAAGTGAGTACGTGGAAGTGATACATCCGCCCGGATAAATTGTTTTCTTTATATCAGTGAAAACCCTTCCTCGTATGTCCACCCGGACATAAAACGATCTAGTGTCCAAAGCCACTAGTTCTAGTTCTTCATTTTTTATCCACCCGGACACATATGTATTCCTGTCATTTCACATATGTCATTTTAGGTATTCGACAAAAAAAATTGTCATACAAGCAAGAGACTTCGTACAAATTATCTCTGGGGTATCCTGATTGAAATCCTATAAAGTCCCCGAAAAAAAAAGTTGTGTCAAGCCGCCATCTTGGAAAATAGCGGCCAAAATTAAATTTTTTGCTTCTACTAGCTTAACTATTAGGTTCAGGAAAAAAACAATTGTTTATTATGTAATTAGGGTTTCGAGGTCGTCCTAGAAACCCTTATGCTTTTGGTAGTTCGTCCGTCCGTCCGTCGCAACTTGCATTATATCTCCCAACCTACTGATGCTAATGACTTGAAATTTGGTATATAAGTTAAACTTTTTTGCCCAAAAACAGAAAACCTATTGCGAACTTTAACACTCCAAATTTCTGCGATCTGCGATCAATTGCGATCACCGCGCAATATTTTACATTTTTTGTAATTTTCAAGTTGGGTATCATTTCAAAGGTATTGAAATGTAGATTACAAATATGTATCGCATTTTCAAAATGGCGGCCATTTTACCCCCCAAAAAATTCAAACAAACCCAAAATTTACCCCCCCTGCACTACCCCATTAGAATAGGTCCTAAAATAAGGCAAAAATACATAAATATAAATCTCTGTAGTCCAATAAAATTTCCAGGAGTTGATTTAAAAAAAGTAAAATTTTAGAATTTTTAGGGGGGCGTAACTAGGGGGCCCCAAAATTTTTGTGATTTGAAAAATCGAAGTTGGGTATCATTTGAAAGGTATTGAAATTTGGTTCACAAAAATATATTTTGTTTCCAAATTGGCGGCCATTTTACCCCCCTAAAAATTAAAACAAAACGCAAAAAAAAATGTCCCCCCCCCCCCTAGCCCAATAGGACAGGTCCTAAAAATAAGGCAAAGACACAAAAATATGCGTCTCTGTGGTCCAATGATATTTCCGGAAGTTGATATAAAAAAGTCAATTTTAAAAAATTTTAGGGGGGCGTAACTAGGGGGCCCCAAAATTTTTGTGATTTGAAAAATCGAAGTTGGGTATCATTTGAAAGGTATTGAAATTTGGTTCACAAAAATATATTTTGTTTCCAAATTGGTGGCCATTTTACCCCCCTAAAAATTAAAACAAAACGCAAAAAAAAATGTCCCCCCCCCCCCTAGCCCAATAGGACAGGTCCTAAAAATAAGGCAAAGACACAAAAATATGCGTCTCTGTGGTCCAATGATATTTCCGGAAGTTGATATAAAAAAGTCAATTTTAAAAAATTTTAGGGGGGCGTAACTAGGGGGCCCCAAAATTTTTGTGATTTGAAAAATCGAAGTTGGGTATCATTTGAAAGGTATTGAAATTTGGTTCACAAAAATATATTTTGTTTCCAAATTGGTGGCCATTTTACCCCCCTAAAAATTAAAACAAAACGCAAAAAAAAATGTCCCCCCCCCCCCTAGCCCAATAGGACAGGTCCTAAAAATAAGGCAAAGACACAAAAATATGCGTCTCTGTGGTCCAATGATATTTCCGGAAGTTGATATAAAAAAGTCAATTTTAAAAAATTTTAGGGGGGCGTAACTAGGGGGCCCCAAAATTTTTGTGTTTTGAAAAATCGAAGTTGGGTATCATTTGAAAGGTATTGAAATTTAGTTCACAAAAATATATTTTGTTTGCTAAAAGAATTTAATAAGCGCATACCGAAGATAGTAAAGAATAATAATATATGCATCTTGATTTTTAAAAGTTAACAATAGATGTTTTTGTTTAAAAAAAAATATATATAAATTATTCTTATGACCGAAGAAACCCTTTTAGTAACTTGCTAGCAAGTACTTGACGGGATTATTATCTATAAATTTGGTTTTCATCTTCTGACCAACCACAGAGGCACAAAATGATCATTTATATCTCAACGTGGGTAATTTTCTTTCGCTCAGCGCCCAGCGAGGGGAATTTACATACTGCGCGTAAGCAGCGCCAAGTTACTTCACTGTATCATAATATGGCCACAACCAGCAATTTATGAGTAAGTGTTCACGAGCTATGAATTGTATGTGATGTCACATTACGAAGACGGCTATGGCTATATTATAGTATTTTCAATAATATTATTGACAATACTCGTGTGCATGGCCGCAAGAATCGTCACGTTCATTAACAATGCTTTTTGGTTTCCTATTTTGTTGTTCCTATTAAATGTAACATACCTTACTATTATAATTAAGATATGATTAATTATAATTCCCCTTATAAACAGTCAAATACTTTCCCAATGTTTTCTTTTTTTAATTATGTACTCTTTAAATGTGTGATATTGCACAAAAATATGCTAAAAAATATTACCATTAACCAAAACATAAAATAACGCTTTTTACGCCTTTACGGTTGGTCAAAGGGAAAAAACTATAAGAACCAAATTTATAGATAATTACATAATAAACAATTTTTATAAACATTTTTTTTTTGAACCTTCTTGTTAAGTATTAAAGGTTTAGTTTAAACTTCCCGCCATCTCTCTTCTCCTTTCCCGCAATTTCCCTATACCTGGATCCTTTTCCCGCGCTTTTAAGTGTCAAATCCCCTCCCTGCCCTTCCTCTCCACTGCCTCCTATCTATCTTCCTTTTCTCTTCTCGTACGCTCTTAGGTACGGACCAGGCCCGGGCCGACGTAGTTCCTCTTTTTTCACAAGTTACCTAAAATCTGCTCTTTCCGTGGCCGTGATTATTATCACTATTCAATTTAAGAAGCTCCGATTTCGAAAATCGTGTAAGTGCGCTGTACCGGATCGATCCTGTCATATGAAGAAGCCGTTTCGGGAGACCACGCCATCAGACAAACTTATATGAAGTCAGGTAACTTCCCTAACTCCTCTTCCTCTCTCAAACACTACTAATTAAGCTAGTAATTAGTTTTTATTAAATTAGTTATTAGCAAAATTAGTTGAATTTTGTTCCCTATTTTCCAAGATGGCGGCTTGAGCAAAATATTTTTTTTCGGGGAATTTATAAGATTTCAATCAGGATGCCCCAGAGATAATTTCTACAAAGTCTCTTGCTTGTATGACGCATTTTTGTAAACAGCCTTTTTTTGCTTAAAATGACTGGACTACTCCTTTTCAGAGTCAGTAAAGTATCTGTATGCCCGATCCAGGATCCAGTTTGTTGACGAATGCAGATTTGAACTTTTCACAAGGCCAATAACAATAACATGTTATCTTTATTATTTTAATTGTTATTTATTTTTTTCTTTTGGGTTTTAGTCCCGATCAACTTAATTATTAATAATTTAATAATTACAATTTATTAATAATAATTTATAATTTAATTGTTATTAAACCCCCTTTTATCATCCAAGGACTTACTTTTTGTTATTTTATTATTACTTTAATAATTTTTATTTTGAAATTTGAATACTAGTCATGCATTGCATTCCAACCTTGCGAATTTTGGATTTACTGGACAAAAATAATCATTAACTACTAAAAAATACCTCCAATTTGATATGCATCTTTAAATGTGACTTAATATTCCTTCATTTTCGTGTTTTCGGTCTTTGGTAGAAGCCATTTTGCAAATAATGTTATAATATGTGTACGTTCTCTCTCTTATCACAAAGGACTTTAAAATGATATGAAATATAAAAGTTTAAAAGTAAAAAGTCATTTTGCCCACAATTTATAAAAAAAAAAATGCCGTCAGAAAGTAAAGATTTTGTAATAATAGTTACATATTCATGTATAAGTCGTTGCAAACAGAACCCTTTTCTTTAGTTGTCCGCCACATAGGCCGCAAACTTATTTAATTTTAACTATAATAATTCCCGTAACAACTAAACATAATATTTACTTTAATAGAGAACTGTTGGAATTATTAGTTATTTTCCTCTGCTATTCATAACAAGAGATGGGATATTTTTCGAACGAAAGGTTCACTTAAAAGAACAAGTGATCCGCATCCATGATCAATAGGGTCGTCTTCATTTCCTTGAACCCGTATCTCAAATGAATCGGTCAGAAATAAAGCATATTTCAAAAAACGGGATCTTCAATGAACGGATCTCAAAACAACGAGTAATAAGATGAATCGTTCGTATGTTTTTCCTTGTTTATTATCTTACTCATTTACTCCATTCGTTGACCTTCGAAACTAGATAAAACAGAATATAATTCGTAAAAGAAAATAGCCCGTCAAAAGAATAACTAAGCTCATCTCTATTCATCATCATTTCTCGCAAATCCTCGCTTGAAAAAAGCATGAAGCATGTCATGAGTACTTTTTACAAGTTATAATTTTTAATGAATTTAGTATAATTAATTTAAATGTTAAGCTGAAGTTTCAAACTGGATATACCTATGGGTAGTGTCAGTCAAAAAAGTGTGAAAAAATCACAGGGAAGTACTTAGTCCAAGTACTTTTTAGGGTTTTGTAGATGAGTAAGCATACCCATTATGTAAATTATGATTTCTTGTCTTCAATCTAAAAGTCCCGGGTTCGATCCCCCGGGGGGTCACAATGTTTTTTATCAGTAATAAACCAATAAGGAACGCAAAATTTAAAAAAGCAAATATATATTTGTGTCCTACTCTTCAGCAGCTTTCATTTGATACCCAACTCAAAATTTTAAAAAAATAAAATTTTGGGCAAATTTTAAATTTTCGCGCCTAAAATTGGCAATTTTTGAAAATTTAGGATGAACTCCCGGAATTTTCATCGCGCCATAATAAGGTATTAGCATGAATTATTTCGAAATTTTAGCACCAGCCGATCTATAGTGGTTGGGGGGGGGGAAATTTTTTTTGGGTATATTTTGATTTTTTTAACCTATAAGGAATGCAAAATTTAAAAATGTATTTAGATATTTGTTACCTACTATTCAGGAGCTTTCATTTGATACCCAACTCAAAATTTTAAAAAAATAAAATTTTGGGCAAATTTTAAATTTTCGCGCCTAAAATTGGCAATTTTTAAAATTTTTCGATGCACTCCCGGAATTTACATCACCCCACAATAGGGTATTAGTATGAATTATTTTGAAATTTTACGACCAGCCGTTATATGGTAGTTGAGGGGGGGCAATTTTGGGTGTATTTTGATTTATTTGAGCAATAAGGAAAGCGAAATTTAAAAATTTATTCATATATTCGTAATCTGCTATTCAGCAGCTTTCATTTGATACCCCACTCGAAAATTAAAAAAAATCTAAATTTTTGACTTTACCGCATTTTTTCGAATTGCGCATGCGCATATTAAATTTTTAACTTTTGTGTATATGTCCTGTGTTTGGGCCCGGAAGTTACGCCAGTGTTTCAAATTTCAGCATTTTAGCTTAAATGGTTCGGGCGCTATGAGCCAAAGAGCGACGGACAGACAGACACATCACCCTCGGCATAAGGGTTTTGAGAAGTATCTACAAAACCCTAAAAACACGCTACACACTGGTCGTTTTATTTTGACTAAAGGCTAATTAAAATTGCAGGATAACCAAATTTTCCTTAACTTCTTCAATAAAGCCGCTTGTAGCAATCTCACTCAAGTAATATTAAACCAACTTTGAAGTTTGAATTACCTGGGGACATGTAATCCCAAATTCATTAACAAGATTTTAGGAGGAGTGATTTAGACCCTTTAAAGAGTTTCACGATGAAATGCCAGAGCCCTTTTCATTGCTGTAATGAATTAAAGCCTACTCAACTCGTAATGAAAAACAATAACGACATTTCTGTAATTGAGGCTTTGAAAAAACTGTTGGGTTTTTCATTATTAAATTATTTATGTAATTCATTCATTTACAATTAATATTAGCTAAATTTAAATAAGAACGAAAATAATTAAATAAAATTACAAAGTGATAATAGACATTGTTTACAAATTGGCCAAAAGCGTTAAACAACCAATTTGGAAATAATTCCTATAAAAGGTTTTCTTAATGGTCTCATTTGTGACCCAATATGACAATTTTGGGTTTTATTCGGGAAAAATTCTTCAGAAAAAAATTTAGAGTTACAATTTTTTTTTCACGCTTAATTTTTACGTCCTGAAAAACATATTGGAAATTAGCAACGAGATCGTGGTTGCGTTAATAGATATTAAAGGTTAACAAAGTCTGTTTTTTGCGAATATCTCGCTTCCTATGGCTGGGACACCAATCAAGGTGGTTATTAAAATTAAAGATACCAAAAAGTTAAAAAAAAAAAAAAAAAAAATCGCATTAATTTTTCATGTAGGTACAATTGACGTAAATATGTATCTGGTATCCGAGGTTGAGAGAGAAAAAAAAGAAAATAGATCGAGCATTTATAATGTTGCTGGACTGAAATGATTTTACTTTCCAACCTCTTATTTAGCAAGCTGATGAGTTTCTCTTTGTTGAAGCAAGCGTAGCAAGCTTCCTACATTCAACGAAATATGCTCCGTCTGTGTGTGTGTGTGTCTGTCTATGTATTTGAAACGTACGATGATAACGAGAAATAGTTGACCGATTTCGATGAAATTCGATACACACACGTTCATTTTACCCATGATCAGGACGATTTCGTTGGACAACGTTTCCTGCCCAAGCGTTTGCGCGCTTCAAAATTAAAATTGGATTTTCAGGACGGCACACAATTTGAACTTTATCTATATGAGACGAAGTTTTTTTTTCAAATAACACTTTGTAGTAAAACCAGCAGCAACACCACTATGAATTAATAAAGATTGTTTAAACTATTAAAGCGGACCCGGACCCTTAACGTTTAAAGTACAGAAAACAACGTTTATACCGATATCTTACGTTCTAACGCAACGATTTTAATAAAACTTCATATACATCGTCTAATGTGCAATTGAAACATACATGTAAAATTTCAATTAAGTACAAGCAGAAGTTTTTGCGAAGTGAAGTCATACATTTTATAATAATTGAAAAGGAGATTTCGTTCGAGGAATAGTAAAAATGCAGGATTGTTTGTTCCCTCCTGTACTAATATCATACCCTTTTCCTATCAACTCATCATGATTCATGATTATCTATTTTTTCAATATTTAATAGATATACTTATTACTACTATGCACTCGCTTCAATGATAGAGCCATGCGATGCCTTGTTATTATCATTTGAAAGGAGTTGTTCCTGAGTCATCGAAACTGATGTTGGAAATTGGTCCATTTATCATTTTTGAATTATTTACTAAAACCTGAAATTGAAACCAACTTTTTTCATTGATGTTGAAAATTTGTCATCTATGATTTATTATATGTAGTTTAGAAGCGGGTGGTCGATAAAATTTGCTTTTGGTTGTTAGATATAAATGAGGCAATTAAAACAATAAAATTCATTTGTAGGAATTATTTATGAATATTTTTGTGTCCAATACTCGGCAACTTTTAAGGACCTAACATTACGATTACCCCAGGAACATAAAAATATATATGAAGTAGCTTATTCGAAATAAAAAACAGCATAAAAATAGCATACCTGCTGCAAATGTTTAGCCAGTTCAGAATATTGATGTAAATATAGGTTGAGAGTATTCGGACCAAAAATTGTAGAGGCTCCTTCGTACCTTTGAATCTAAAATAAAAATAAACATAAATAATTATAGAAAAGTATTTAACTTGGGCGTTTGAAGTGCAAAAGAGATATTTAATTTGTTAAAATGAAAATATTAAAAAAAATATGGTACTTTGACATAACCTTGGAGAGGGATAACTTGTAATCGTTCGTACAAATTACTTCCGACAGAACGATGTGTACAATAACCATAAAGAATATTTAAGAAAGTTCAGAAGTAATACTTCATGGGAATCGTATAGTACCCCCGTGTTAAATTAAACTGGGTTCTAATATTTAAAAAGTTAATAAATAATATAACTTTGGCGCTTTAATAAAAAGGTTGTGGGAAAGTGATAAATAGTAAAATAATTGCCATCACGCTGGACAATAGTTAGAGACGTATGAAGCGGGAGAGTCAAATCTAGAGTTTTGGGTGGTTAGGGCAGTGTTGTCACGTTACGTTTGGCCAATGCCTTCTTCACAATTAGCAAATTATGTTGTGATGAAGCATCCAGGAATCGACGATCTTTCAACAGTGGACCCTAATCCTCTCACGTTTGACCACTTCTGCTTGTCTATCAGGCACAAGCTTCCAGTAGACCTGACCCATTGCGTCAAAAAGGCAATGAGCAGCGACATCAATTACTCATGCGAGCTATTTTGGTCGAGGAGGATCATCCAAGCTATTTTGAATATTTGAAGCCACTAAAACAGACGTGTTCTGGACGTGTCATGGATTCGTTCTTGTAAACCTCACTAATCATATTGTCTATCCAGCAGATCTGTTCAGTTCAACGCAAAATTTGATGGCACAACGCTGTTGCGCCATCATTGCGCTTCAATGGTTTGCTGCATCTTGAATCTCGACGAGTGAAGTAAACACGCTTTAATTTTGTACTCGATCTCCAAAGGGTCGAAGCTTAAATGAGCTTACATCAATCCTCCCCATATAGATCACCCTCCACCCCTTTTCACTGGAAGCAAACAAATCTGTATTACCCGATACTAATTAAACAAGCTCTGGCAGCTGGGAAGCAATAAATAATATAAGTAAATATCCGGAATCAACAAAGGAAACATATTTAGAAATGGATAACGGCAGGGCCACGGAGAGACCAGCCATAAAAATTGGCAAATAAAAGTGGCACGTGGATTTTATATGCTAAAGTATCCAAAATCTTCATTGGATGTCTAAACCCTTCATTAAATTTATTCTTGAACAAGAAAAACAGAGGAACATTTTGAGATTTGAACCCTCTTACTTCAGAACTGCTAATAAACGAAAACTTTGTATACTCAAAGGGATGTATATTCCTATTTTTATTTCTTCCTACTCTTACTTCCTTTAAAATAAATTAATAATTTTATATCCCAGAAATTTTTTAAAATAATTAGCTTAACTTTCTTAATTAAAACTCTTCTTTACTCTAGATTTACTAAGGTGACTGAAAGCTAAAAGTAACTAACTTTCTTCTAAATATACTTAAAGTAAACTCATGAAAACTCGGGTTAATTAAACTGCTGTAAAGGCAATAATTATATAATTATATACATCGGACATGGTCCCCATTTGCATGGGTGACCAGAGAATCTGGGTTTAATTCCTAGACCAGGCCTCTCCCTTCGGTATTCACCCAGCCTCACTATATAAGTGGTTAGCTGCTTCTGGGAAGAAGCAACTAATTGGTTGCAAAGCCCAATTATTGTAAGTTGTGTGCATCTATCTGATGGAGCGACACACTGGTTGGAGATGATCTTGGTGGATTTGTTTCCGTGTCATCCATTGTATAAAAAGGTATTTAAGCCCTTTGGCAGGCCTGGACCTTTCACCGTTTGTTGACGGAGTTAATTAGTTAGTTAGGTACTAATTATATTAAAATTTTAATGAATCATACCTGGTACTCTTCTGGAGTAGCAACGTAGTCAGCATATGTATTACAAAGACCAGCTATGACGACATAATTTGATGGTATCCCCAACACTTTACTCAGTGTGTCTCTCATTCTACGTCCAGACATGGTAGTGAATTCACCAGGAACACAAACAATGGTTAGAGGTCCTATGCGACCAAGCTGAGTTGAAACAATGCTCGGCTGCCATTCATAAGGCCAATTCATCTGAAATAAAACAAAGACATAACCATAAAATAATTGTAGAGATGAGCAGTTGGGTTATTTGGTTAAGTAAATAAGACAATATTTTCTCTATAATATAGAGTTGTTCTGTTACATAATTTATTACATGTAAACAGAAATAAATAATTAAAGTAAAACATAATTGAGAAAATGTTTTTATATAATTTTCCACTTTAATAAAATAGAAAACACGGTAAAAAAAAAACTAATTGCTTGAAGAAAAAAATCTAAGGTGCGTTTACACCTAACTTTATTGCGTGTCATTTATGTGAGACAGAAATCTCAGTTGTGTAAACACCAAAAAATGTATGTCTAAAATTTATATTTCTACTCTCAGCAATAAGTGTCGACACTTCTATAACAACAGATGTAAACACAGATTATTATATTTGTCGTACATTTATTGCAAATTTAAGCATTGCGAGAAGTGTCAGACATATATCTCCGACATAAATCTTAAGCAATCTCTCTCAAATGTAAACACTCAAAGCAATTTCTGTCTGACACTTGACATTTATTGCCGGAGAAAAGTTTCAGGTGTGTGAGTTTACTTTATATACATAGCGAAGCTGACTTTGAATTCCATTTTATCTAATTTAATTCATTATCATTAAAAATTGTTTAATAGGTGATTATTTACACATCGTTTAAGCTAAATCAGAACATTTTTATCAGAAACTAGATCTTTCGTCTTCCAAAAAATACTTATAAACGTGGTTAAATTTGAATTTAAATGGACTAGATATTTCTAATGAAGAATCATTTCTTTTAAGACAAGTCGAGCAACTCATGAAGAGTCAGTCATGTATTGCTAATGACATAAATCAATAAAGCTCGTGTACTTCGATAAGTCCATTTTCCTTGGCAAAACAGCATTTGAGGCACGCTCTGTTGGACAAGAGAACATAATTTGTTTGTTCTTCCACTAATATCCACCTCTGTTCACCGACCTTAGTAACAATACACCTAAATTACCCCCCTAAATATTGCCTTCATTTTAACTTGTGTTAACGCACATCGGTAAATATCATCAGAGTAAAAGATTGATTAATTGTTAATATTATAGTATAACATGTAAATTAACATGTACTGAATGTTAATTCAGACTATTAGATTATTTAAATGAAATTAAAACAAAAATTAATAATCAAATGAATGTTACCTCTCCTGTGGCTAGAAGAATGGGTTTAGGCGCTTGACACTCAATCATTTCCTTGGTGGGCTTAGCTAGTATATCGGTGAATAGGTTCCATAGAGGATTAGTGGATTTTGTACCTTGCTTAAAAGAGAACATTCCAGGTCCATCTGTCGTACCAGCAGCAAAACTATAGCCCATAGCCGGCGAGCAACCCCGGATCTGTAATTAAAAAAATATAAAAATCAACTAACTTCAAAAAATAAAAATTATAACAAATATTTTATTTTAATGCCTGCATTTTATATATCTCTAGTAAATTCTATACTGTCGTCAGTGGATCATTACTTTGTTAGGAGAACTTATTTGTTAATTTTAATAATTTATTAATTATTAAGTTGAAATTAGGTAAACATGTTTCTTTTATTTATAAAATAGGTCCATAAAAACTTAAATCGTTGTCTGATTGGAAAAAGCTTCATTCAAATCTAAAATGGGTTAAATTGTTTTTTTTTGTTTTTTTGTTTTTTTTTGTTTTTTTGTTTTTTGTTAAAACACTAAAAGTGAAAAAAAGTATTTAAGTAAAAAAATAAAACAGTATTAAAGTAAGTATTTAAAAATAAGTATTTATTAAAACAAATTAAACTAAATACATCAGAGATAATACAACGTGAGGGCCAACACAAATATTCACAAATTATGATGTTTGATAAGAAATTCCATGTAGCAATACCAATGAACAAAATAACAGCCACTTTTGCTTCCGAGCGTTCAGAAGGTAACGTAAACATTGTAATGGTTCCAAATAACGATAAGTATACGATTTCTCTTCATCATAAACATTCTTGGACAGAAATCCATTGCAGACATAAGGGAAGTTTTTTCGATCTCGCATTTGTCAGTACATCTGAATGTCAACGTTCTTTGCGAAACGCAAATTTTTAATCTTATTAACGTATTTCCCAATTTTAATTAAATTGAGATTGTAGGTCATAATACGCTCATTTAATTGCTAGTCTCTTATTAATTTCAAGCTTTTGCACCCATACCTTTCTACGTGCAAAAAATATTCTTATTACAACTATCTCTTCAAAAGTACTCATTGAGTAAAAATAAGTATGACCCTAATG
This sequence comes from Gerris buenoi, assembly GCA_001010745.2. NCBI lineage: Eukaryota > Metazoa > Arthropoda > Insecta > Hemiptera > Gerridae > Gerris > Gerris buenoi. Next base: position 361,970 of record KZ651133.1, read on the forward strand.
GGAATCGAAACGGGTACAAGTCTTATTTGAGATACATCCAATAAAGTACGAGAGAAAGCTATGTGCCACACAAATTAACTGAATATTTTCTTACAATATCCTGTAAGCCTGAAATAGGGGAAGGATTCAATCTGACCTTATTCCCTCGTATATAAGATTAGCAGAGGGTTCGCCCACTATGTCTGTAGATGGGATGATTAAGTGCAACTAGCAAACTTGATAGCAAGGCAGGGATTAAGTATTAAACTTCTACCCTGGATTGTAATACATCCTGCTGTATTGTGAGCAACAATCTTAAAGGACTTTCAGAGGAGAAATTGATTACACCAGATTGGTTTCGAAACCTTAAATTCTCCTGACGCTAAAACATCTAAACTATTAATAATATATACTTATACATAATTCTTGGTCTAATGCTTATCCATCCATGTTCTAACTAAGATACAATAATACAATACTGCATGAAATACAATATTTCATCATAATCCCTTAAGACACTGGTTGTGGTTAAGTATTTAATACATTTCATTGAATCTTAAGCAGGGAAATGGCAATGCTTCTTTTGGATACTTTACACCTAACAAAGCTTCTCTATAAACTTAAACAATGCTACATGCTTATTTGTAGTTACAAAACAATATTATGAATCAATTATAATAATTATAAATCACATAGAGTAATAGTCATTTTCTTATAAACTACATAAATAAAGGTAAACTAAGACTTAAAAATACTTTCTTTAGTTAAATATGATCTAGACGAAACATTGTCACTTTCTAAAGCTCTAGTTTAACTTTACAAAATCTAAAACTCTTCTTATATTCCATTTGTTCTAATGTAATTTTTATTTGGAATGTACGAAGTCGAAATCATGGAATTTCTGAAAAAATAATTCCAGAAACATCAAATAAATACTTTTATCGTCTTTTGTTTATAGTTATTGAATGAGAGAATATATTATTTTCTTATATAATTTGATATACGATATACTACTTTTAAATTATTGCGTTAACTTAAAAACGAAGTTTTTATTCCAATAACGTTGTTAAAATAAAACACCTTAAATTTGTATAGGTACATAATTAGTTCTTCTGATGGTTTTTTCACCGCAAACCCCATACCTTTATCTACTACAGAAGCTGAGCTGGTTTTTTTTTACCCACCCTGTATAACGCAGTCAGCAGGGAATTTGAACCTGTGTTTCTTCAAGATAAGATGTAATTGATTTCCAAACCTTTTTTTTCTGTGCTAGAAAGTTGGGTAGTTCAAATTTTGACATAGGATTGTTTTATTGAGTTTAATCATGAACCACATGAGGTAAACAAAATTTAATATTGTTATAAATGTAAGTAATAACTTTGTTCAGCTGTTTCACAGAGGAGTTAAAACTTTTATTCAATTATTCTATAGGCATGAAGATGACCTAAGAGAAGGTCGAAAAATAGACAGAATGTATTGAAGCAGTTTACAATTTATTATTCCTGTTGACCTATTTTAAAAACCACATTCGTTCAAACTGTTAACGCAAAGGGTCAAAACATCTCACAATAAATTAATTAAAAATAACCAAATTTAATTGCTTTTCATTACACCTAAATAAAATTTACAAAGAACAAATTATTTATTAAAACCAAAGGCTATTGTTTAAAAAGTGTAAAGGATAAAATTGTAGGTTCCACAAAACTGTAAATTAATGCAACTCGTAGTTCTGTGAAAACACAAACCTCGCATTCAAAAAATCTATTTTAATAACTTAAAGGAGCATAAATGCCAAATTTTAATAAAAACGAACAACTCGTTCTTTGGTTTGTTAATTAGTTAGTTGGAATCTGCGAAACGGTAGTACATTACGTGTCTAGTGAGGAAAGTAGTATTCGCACGCGAGTGTGGAGTTTGCACCTGAGCGACAGCGAAGGTAGTAAAACCACTCGAGCAATGCAAAATGCCGGTCTTCGCACGAGTAGCGTACCGTACTTTATCTACGATTGTTAGATTTTAATAATAAATAGAGAAAAAATAATAAACTTCCTGTATTTAAGATCGTATTTCTCTTTTGATAAATATGACGTTAATTCATTAACTTTATTTTGTGCCGAATTAATTATTTTGGGAGGCGTATTATTCCCCTCATATTCGTTATAATCACTTAAATCACTCATTATTTTCACAAAAAACTCGATATAAACAGTTACATTTATTAAACAAACAGAAAATTAGTTTTGTTAAATGTAAACAAACTCGCTAATCATGCGTTAAGGTGATGAATTCTTCTTTTTTAACCACCCTAGGGCGGAAAAAAGAGGAATTCTTCAGAATTATGAGACGCGCATGCGTAATGAATACAAGTACGTAAATAATCACTTTCTACGCGTCTAAACAGAGATACAATGTTTATATTTCGTAACAATCGTAGATAAATACATTTACAGACAGAGACGAAACAACATACGGTTGAGGTGTCAAGTTGAAAAATATTCTCGCTTTTTCAATAACGAGGAAAAACAGTTATTTGAATTCTCAACATATATTTTAATTTTCCTAAAACAATATCTACTAACTGTGAACCCTCTCTACGAACATGAGATAATTTATTTCTCATAAGCTCTCTCGACACCAAAACGATCTCATTCCCCGGTTTCAACAGAAGGCTACATCCTATTTACATTTATTCTGCAATACTAAAATGGAGCAAGTAAAATTAGAAGGAGTTTCATTACTAAAATGTAGAACAAAACTTTCAGACACGAGCATTCAAGTCATGCTTATTGAAATATAGCGTTTGCGGTGAATTCAAAGAATACTTACCTTTATAATATGTACATTTATATCTAAATGTACATATTATACTATAAGTGGGAGAAAGTAAAAAAATGAATTTTTGGGGGTCACAGGTAGCTTATTGCTATTGTCTTCATTTAGGAGACCGGTCACGGGTTCGATTCACGATTTCTGCAAGGGGCCCCACTTTCGGTTTTCACCTAGGATCGCAATATATTAATGGGCAGGTACTCACATGAAGGGGATTCCATTAAAGCCAACACTTAATTTCTACATTTAAATTTATTATAAGTTTGAGAGAGTAAAAAATAATTTTCAGAGTCTCTGGTAGCATATTGCGATTGTCAATACTAAGATTTATACAGCTGATGGGAGCATCACATCAACCATAATTAATTTCATATAAAGTAAGCCTTTACTTTATTGCTTGAGCCCTTCTCGGATTGTTGAGACAAATATATTATTATTAAAAGTTAATTTATGATATGAAACTTTCACTGAAATATCAGAGAAATTATTCCTGCCTTATTAAGACTGTAAATCCAGTAAAATATCTATTTTGCAGACAAAAAAACCGCTAAAGATCGGAGAAAGAGTTTGATTTGATAAAACACTAAACCTAGGGAATTGGGTAGATTTCTTTTTAGCGATATGTAATCTAGATCTCTATTTTTTTTTCAATTGCCAATACTAATTTATGAGCAGATGCATTGTCTCTATAAGAGATTTTTTTTTCTTTCATCCAAATTCCACATAATTATTTTATTTGCAATATTCCATGGAAAATATATCCAACCCGTTCTTCAAAAAAGGCTGGAGTTTCAATTTCACGAATTGTTGTTGGTCAGTCAAACAAGAAAATATTTATGTATTTAAGCGATTTCTGGTATTGATGTGTACTTTTAGAACGACCATGTTTCGTTCTAAAATTAAGTCTGGAACGGCTACGCATATGAAGCTCGATTTTGTTAAATGTAGAAATCGATGAAGGAAGAGTCGACATACATTTTTATAATAGAATGCATGAGAAATAAACTTGTAGCTTGAAACATGTATATAAACAATTCATCATGTAAATTACTTATACCTTCTTCTAATTTTAACTTTAATGTATTGTTATTCTTGTAAACTTATCCTTGTATTGTTAACTTAAGATGAGCCTTCACAGAATTTACAATAGCCCACCAAAAGCCTCCCTCTTAACGTATCTATTGTATTAATTATCTAAAATAATTATGAAAACTTACTAAAGTTACGTTGCCGGTGTTAGGATCAGTAAAGTTGACCTGCTGTTTAGGCATATCAACAAATTGATGAACAACATTCACTGGACCTGACAATTCTTCACCCTCAGTGTTCCATGCTTTCTGAAACATATACATACTGCATTAAGAATTGGTATAAATTAAAAAAAAAAATAATAATAATAATAGTAAAAAAGTATAATTTATAATTATTATTATAAAAAAGAGGGGGATCTTAAATCAGTTAGATTAAAGGATAGTTCACATTTTTGTTTTAAAATATTTTATTTTTATTGCATTAGCATAGTATTATACAGCAATTGCATGGTCACATTCAAAATTTTAATTTTTTCTAAATAAGATACTCTGTGCAGATTGAGTTTGCATATTGTGATCACCAGCTTAAATTGATTTATTTATCAATACAAAGATGTTTTAACAAAACACTATTTATATTTTATTGATTGCATGTACGTACTGAGATCATCTAGTTAATAGTAACAACTTTTACTGGTCCAATTAGTGTTTGTTTTGTTTTACTAAGTTTTGAATGCAAACAGTTAGGCCCTATTCACACGGTGAAACCCAAATCGCGTATCGAGCTGCCTCGCAACCAGGAGACTGGGAGACTGCGTGACTCAAGTCCCCTTTCATCTTCACACTGCCACGACTCGAGTTGCGCAATTAAACCACGATTAGAAAGTAAAGTCAGTTTTCACCTACAAATAGGCCGTGGAAACACAATTAAAAGGGAAGGGTTCGTAGGAAACTGAGAGACTGGGAGACCAGCATGCTGAGTCGCATGGTTTCATAGTTGCACGGTCTCCCAGTCGCCGGTACTGCAGTATCCCCGTCTGAATACCGCCACCTAATTACATTGCTGGGTCTCATGGTACCAGAGTCTCCTAGTTTCAAGGAGATTTGCGTTTCACCGTGTGTATAGGGCCTTACAGTTACAGTTTCGATTACAAACAAAAACTTATTTAATTTCATCAAAGTAAACCTATACTTATACATTGGTATTGCATATGATATTTTTTCATCACCTATTAATTTTACAGGATTTGAAGGATCTTTCACTCCACGTAAAATAATATAATTTTATCAAAGCAGTTATTGATTTTTAGACAATCTTCAGAGATAATGATAAAAAAAAAAATAAATAAATAAATAAATAATAGAGTTACATAAATTAATGAAAAATAATAAAGGTGATTATGATAAATGTAAGACATAAGTTTATCAATATAATGCTGAAAATAGACTGCCAATTAGTGTGGCACATAGCTTCCCCGCATCTTATCATGTACTTTATTTTTATATTAACGTTAATGTTATATTACTTTATGTTATATTGTTTATTGTTTAAAAAATATTAACAGTTTTTAGAGATCTTTAACACATCATAGGGGTGTCGCTGTTGGTTTTACTAAAAAATTGTATTTGAAAAAAATATTTACTTCATTGAATAGATGATGTTACATTTTTTAATTTGAAGTTCACGTTTACGTGAGCGTTGCGCGTGAACGCTTGAACGAATAACGTTGTCCAACGAACTCGTCGTGGTCATTGGTAAAATGAACATGTCTACCAAATTTCATCAAAATCGGTCGACATTTACTCAAGTTATCATCGCACGTTTCATGATTCGCGGACACAGAGACCGACAGACACGGAACCAAAAATGTTCTCTGATGTCTGAAACGGATTTCTGTCCTGGAATTTTTAAAATCGGAGACATAAAAGTTTTTCGTTCTCTAAAGTGTACACAATGCTTTCCGAAATAAAATTAAAATAATAATAAAAATATAATATACGAGTGCTAGTTCATTTTTATAATATGGAATGTTGAAAATACAATAGTCCAGTACGATAATAGAGTACCAGTACAGTAAATAGAGCGATGCTCAAAAAGTCTATATAATTTTAAAGTATAAGCAGCACACTAGTCCAACAGACTCGTTCACTTTCAATGAAATTTGTTTTAAACATAGGTACAGTGAATATATTTAATTGCTAACATTTTAGTCCATTGTCTTGAGGAAGAGTTTAAAAAAAATTGTTCGAAAGTAATTTAGTAGAATCCATTAGCATACCTAGTAAATAAAAATACGAGAGGTATCATTTTACCCGGGTACTTTCAATGGATTTAACCCACCTACTTACTTAAGTCTACTTGAAAACTCTAAAATAATACGAGTATACGGTAAGGCTAGTGGGGGATAATATCAGGGTTAAAATTTCTTTTGTCTAGTAGAAGAGAGCAGGGAGAAAAAAAAGAACTCGAGGAATGAATGAATATGCCTCAAGAACAAAAATATGGATGAAGCATAGAAAGACGTCCTTCAGAGCAGATATTAAAACAAAGTAGTGAGTTAGGCATAATATTCTCAACAAATCTTGTCGTAGTGACTAATCTAAAAAATTACAATTTGAAGGGGTAAATGAAAACCTTTTCGCAGTGAATTTTGAAGTAACCCACCATAGAAATAAGTCCTTGATCAACGGCCCTAATCTATCTCTATAAAGTACTTTTTACATACCTAATTAACGGAATAACACAAACTGCCTCTCCACGTAAATAAAAAAAAAAAATACTTGAATGCCAAAGCTGCTTTCAAAAGGCCATCATCAGTGCCTACTACGATTACAGAAGAAAAAGTTAGTTACATTAATAAAAAAAAAAAGTGCAAATTCGTAAGAATTATTCTTCAACTGAAAAAGAATGTGGTTAGAGGCGAGTCTACTTCATGACGGAGATGGATGTGAGACTCCACTGCTGAGTCACCCGTTAATCTCCGACATGAACAACTTTTTTTCTTCCGTAATAAGCACTGATGATGGCCTTTTGAAAGCTGATGTGGCATTAAATTTGTTTTTGGAACGAAGTTCCTTATGGCACGTTCTGGAGCCCGGGAGTGAATCCGAAAAAACGACCAAAATCACCGTCACGAAATCTACCGATGACAATAACTTGAGTAAAAGATCACCGAGTTGGTTGAAATTTGGTACACATGTTCATTTTACCAATGTCCAGGCTAAGTTCGTTGGGGCATACGAATATAATTTTCCACTTATCCTTATGTTTATCGACTTTAAAAAAGCATTTGATTCCGTGTATAGAAGTTACATCCTAAAAGCTTTTGGAGAAACAGGTATGGAGGACGAATACACGAAAATACTAGAATATATTTACAACGGAGCAATTATGGAAGTTAAATTAGAGGAAGAACGAAGGGAAGTAATGATAAATAGAGGAACCAGACAAGGAGATGTACTATCAGGAAAAATATTCATTAAAGTATTACAGCTGGCGTTTAGGGGGCTAGAATGGGAAGGGCTAGGTATAAGAATAAACGGAAGATGGCTGAAGAAGTTGGAATTTATGGACGACGTTGTCTTAATCGCGAAGAATAAAAAAGAAGCGGAAGTAATGCTAAAAGATGTGATAGATTGTACACGAGCTATAGGTCTCGAGCTAAACAAATCCAAATCCAAAGTAATGGCTGTAAATATTAACCAAGAGGAAGCAAAGGTTCAAGTAGAAAGTGAACTGCTTGAGGTTGTAGACAATTAAATTTATCTTGGAAGCTTAATTTGTAAGGATATAGACGGCCAGGATAAAGATGTCAGTAGAAGGATATCAAGCGCTTGGAGAGCTTATAATAAGTACCGAAATCTATTCCGATCCGATGTAAGTATGATTAACAAGAAGAAGCTTTGGTCTATGTGTGTACTGCCAGTTCTGACCTATGGTACAGAGACGTGGACTCTTAAAGAAGAAGTTGTCAGGAAACTTAGAGTGGCACAACGGTCGATGGAAAGGAGCATGATAAAAGTCACTAGGAAAGATAGAAAGAGAAATAGCTGGATCAGACAAAAATCAGGATTAGACGATGTGGGAAGTGTGGTTATGGAAAGAAAGTGGAGTTGGGCTGGTCATATTGCCAGGACAAAAGACGACCGATGGACCAAGATATTAATAGATTGGCACCCACCGGAGTTAAAAAGGAGCAGAGGAAGACCAAACAAAAAATGGGAAGAAGAAATGAGAAAAGTTTGTGGAGGAGTCACGTGGCAAAGGGTAGCCAATGATAGAAAAGATTGGAAAAGGATGTAGAAAGTGTATGTAGATGTATGGCATTTTAACAATTAATGAAAAAAAAAAAAGTATGGTGTTTATATATAAGTCTAATATGTGTGTATATGTATGTATGTATGCATGGATGTTTGTATGTGTATGTATGTATATAATATATACATACTCGTATTATGTAAAATATTATGCCAACAATTTAATACAAATAAATTAATATAAGATAAATTTCTCGGAGAAAATCTAGTATTTATGTAACAAGTATTTATTACGTTTATTATTTCTATATGTTATAAGAAGATTATTTATTGTTTATATTTTAAAAAGTAGAATATTTATTGTTTATGCAACTCTAACCCGAGACCGGGTCCACGGCCTAGGCCGATTTGCTACTGTTTAACTTGAAAATGTATTGTGTTGCTTTGGATTATTATTATTATTATTAATAAGCACTGATAATGGCCTTTTGAAAGCTGATGTGGCATTAAATTTGTTTTTGGAACGAAGTTCCTTATGGCACGTTCTGGAGCCCGGGAGTGAATCCGAAAAAACGACCAAAATCACCATCACGCAAAATCACCGTCACGAAATCTACCGATGACAATAACTTGAGTAAAAGATCACCGAGTTGGTTGAAAAGTGGTACACATGTTCATTTTACCAATGCCCAGGCTAAGTTCGTTGGACAACGTTCACCCGCAACGCTCGCGTAAACGTAAGCTTCAAAAATGTTAAGACGGGAAAAAATGTACTAAGGAAGCCTGCTACTTGACTTGTTTTATTTATTTTTGTTATATAAGTCAAAATGTCTATTTGTTTTTAAATATAGATAATATAATCACGGTCTTGTTAAAAGTAAAATTAATTTGTGCTGACACTTATTTAAACATATTAGGTATTATAAGACTACGTACTTAATCCAAGAAAAAATTCTAACATCATTTATTTAATGAGACAAACAACTTTTTTAAATATTTTTTTTTTAGCAAAACGAATACTGACACTGTTATGAAGTGATAAAGATCGCTAAATTTATTAAAGTAAACCTACACGTTTAAAATAAAGAAAACAACGTTTTTACCGATATCTTCCGTTCTAACGAATAACGATTTTAATTAGCTATAGAATAGGGAAGAGGTATATTTTATAATATTTTAAATTAGTAAGCCGGGTAGGTAAAAAGGAGTCCTATTTCGATCCAACATCCTTTAACATACATGTATACTCTTTAACTATAATAAACTCATCAAGATCAACTTTTTTCTTATATTCAGTATATATTTTTTGTAAGACGTTTGCTTTAATGATATAAAGAATGCTTTTCTTTTAATTTTTCCCTAACTCTGCTAGGTACAAACAGTTAGTTACTTTTAATTTTGCCTCTTTTCTAACTCCACCATGTATAAGTAGTTAGCAATGTATACGTACTTAGCACTGTGATTTTATAATTTATATTTAATCAAAAATGTAACGAGCTTCGTTCCTACCGGGGTCCCGCGACACCACACGTATTTTTTTTTTAGGTAAGAGGACTTTAAAGAAGTCATCCATAGACGGTTCCATATCAAGCAACCTAGTTAACAACATAGTAAATACTTACTTTGGTATTTAAAATAGAGTATTACAAAACAAATGTTGAATCAGCTGTAGGCAATTAAAACAACAAAAACATTTTATCGTTTTTGGGAATATCTTCATCAAACTTTCTTGGGAAAATATAAAACTTTTTTTTTTTTCAATTGCGTTATGACAACTGCATATGCAATATAATGTCATTGGTATTGGCTCAATGGTTTGTGCTTTTCACTACTGGATATTCATTTTCAACAAAAAAAACACATGGCTCCGTTTAAATAAACAAAAGTCTTTTTTTGAGCCATGACATTCACTATACAATACATGTTGTTTTGATTCCTTATAAAAATCTATTTGTCCGTCATTGTATTGAATATGCTTTGCCCGTTTGGAATAACCTAAATCCTCTGTTATTGAAAAAATCTAACGCCGTTCTATTCCTTCTTGTTATTTTTTGACATTTCATGTTTTGGCTTATGCTACATAACTCGAAAAGTGTTGCTAGAAATCGTTACTCGATTTTTATTTTTAGTATCAAGGAGTTAGAAGGTTATAGGAGGTGTCCACAGTCTATCTCCAGCTGTAGGGCCTCCCTCTACCGCCTTCCTAGAGCCGAAGATTATTTATTTATTTATATTATTATTTTCTCTTCTTGTGCCAACGATTATCCCTCGAAACTTTCTATCAAAGGTGATTTGCTTTTAAAGCTTTATTTCTTTTTAAGTGTTTACGCAGTCAATTTCTCTGAAACGAAGTCAAACAGATTATAGTCCTACTTTCAGATCGTCGCGCTGGTAGATTTCTTACCATCTTTGAATTCTCCGATCTAAGTCCTTTAGTCCGTTTTGTGTCCATTGTTAATACCTTCCATCTCATCACTATTTATGGACAGTTCCTTACATCATGCCTATCAAACCATTGTAAGTACTGTCATCAATATCGCTTTTAACATGTGCATAATTATGTAGTTGCAATTTTCAAATAAAACTAAAATAAGACTGTAATTGGAAATCCACCACAAGTACTTTAAGGCGGTGGGCTATAATGCAAAGATTTTTTTTGTGACGAAAAATGCCGTTTGCATGAAAATTGAGCTCATTGTTTAAGAAAACCCTAATTCCAAATTTCTTATTAATATATAACATTGATAAACAAAATCATTGGTACATCTTTAAATTAGTACTCACCTAATTTTTTTTTTTTTTTTTTTTTTTTTTTTTTTTTTTTTTNTTCTATTTATAATTATTTATAAATTTTTTTGTCTTAATAATTATTAAAATAACGGGATATTTAGTCCAATGTATTTTGGGACAAAGGAATATCACACTTCTGTATTTATAAGATGAGTAACAGTTTAAAGAAGAATATTCCGTTCGACTTTCTTTAGATTGCTACTCCCATTTTTTTATGGGGAGTAACAGTCTGAAGAAGTGCCTATGTCTGCTCAGTCTCGTTAAAAAAAAAGTTTTCTTTAGAAAATTCTTTTGTACCCAAAGTATATTTAGACAATTTTTGTGGTACTGACAAAGGTCTACTGATATTATGTATACGAAAATTGGGAATGGAACAACAGTAAAGATAAGAGAATTTGGTGATTGTAAAATGATGTAGTAGAGAAGATGAAGAAAGCAAGAAATGTAACCAGATTATGCTGTAAAACCCATTGACAAGAGATAAAGATTGGTCCTTCAAAGATTTTGACAACAGACCTCTAGCACAAAAAAAAAATCGAATTTAATATAAAGCGGCCTTTAGACGATCAACTTAGTTGTCAACATGACATTCAAGTAGACAACATTTATCACAGATATTACTATTTAAAAAGTTGTTTACCGTTCTAAGATTGATGGGTTTAAAATAAGTAATGAATTTTTATACCTCGTTATTATCATTTTATGTTAAGAAGGGGCTCATCTTACAAAAAACATTTATTTTTAAATTTTACTTCAATCTGTGGACCTTTGTTTTAATTTGACCTATCCAGAGACGATAAACATTGATTTAAACATGGCATATTGACAACAGGTTGATCAACCAAGTTGATTGTCTAACGCGGTCTTATAAAATTGAAGGTTGATAAAAAAATTATATATATTTGACTAGCTGGACACCCTTGCTTCACTACGGAGTATGTTATTTTTTATTTGATGGGTTTACAAGCCTACCATCAAAAAACTTTTAAATTATTTTCCTAATCGAGAATATCTAGGTGCTATCCCTCCTCTTATGTCTATAACCTCTTCACTTTAATATAACTTGCATATAACCCATATTACTAATTAATTCCATCTACTGATAAAAAATTCTTAAATATTAACCTTGGAGGGAAAGCAGTGTTATTTTTCTTCTGCGTCCCCCGAGTCTTTTAACATCCCTGGGTTAAAATTGGAATTATCTTTAGATAATATATTATATGCGTTTACATTCCAAATAGGAGCCCTTATCTCAAGTATTAACTTTCTAACTTTAAAAGATTGGTCTGGGCTCTTTTCCCTTTCTTTTCATACTTTTTCCTATGTTCCCCCTTAGGAACAAAATTGTGTACAATCCCTATTGCCAGATAATCAATGAAATTTTGTATACACTCGAAGATTTTATTTTAAAGTTTTAAGGTAGTGGTGATAATTCTGCTAATAAAGGTTAAAGGCACGGTAAGGTGTGATTTATAAAAAAAAAAGTCTTCTTGATGATTTAAAATCTATTTAAATAATATGTATGTTTAATAAAAAATCATCTAAATATTTTTTGACAGCGATTGAATAGTTCTTCCTACAGAAATTTCCACAGAACATAAAATATTGTCTCTAGCTTCTTCTGCAATTTTGGTTAAATACATTTTTTATAAAATATAAAATTTTAATTTTGAAATCTATTTAGAAGCCTCATTCTCCGCCCTATATAATGGTAGCTAAACTCCCGACGGAAATTCCAAGGGTCAATAACGTTTGTATTTATTGTTGTGAAATATATAAAAAATAAACGGTTTTTTCTTCTTCTAATGGTAACTAAAGGTTTTATAGCCTATAATACCCACAAAATTTAGCTTAACATTAAAATCAGTTCAGCTGTTTGGACGTGATTGACGCATAGACAAACAGACACAACATTTTCTAAACTTAAATTCGTTATCAGGACTACTCATTTAGTATAAATATAAAATTTAAGCCCAATCAGATAAATGTACAGACACCACTCCAACCTTTTATGTATTTATGATAAGGCTATATGTATTATTATTGTATTTATGATTCAATTGAGTAGACCAGTTGAAATGTTCAATGTTAAGGTTCTTTTATTAAGCATCAAGTGGATAAAAATATTTTACTAATATTGAATTAATGATTTTGATAATGCGGCCCAAATATTCGGGCAGAAGGTTTTCAAATATTTAATATTAGTTAATTTAATATTAATAAGGTTATTACTCAATTTAAAATCCAAAATATCATAATTAATTAATTATAAGGAATTATCATTAACATTATTTTAGCACACTTTCAATTATAAGTTTGTTGTTTTCTTGGAACTGTTCGATTTACATGGAAATGGCATTATTTTATTTTTTATTTATACAACTTGATATTTCCTTTAAAAGCAAGCGCAACTGTTAAATGGACTGCATTTTATTTGAATAAACTTCATACATTTAATTTATTTATTTATATAAAATTTTAATATACTATAATTATTTAAATTTTCGTAACAATTTTAACAAATATTTTCACAAATTTTCGAGTTGTTCAAACTTCACAATCCACTCAATTGAAACAGACACTTAAAAGTTATTTGCCTTTTCTTGATAGCCTATTGAGTAGAATATAAAAAAAAACTTCGGTATATACAGCTTCCATCAAAAGTAATTTAGTTGAGAGTAGAAAGTTTACTTTGGTTTACAAAAGATGTTAAAACCCTTTATGTAAATAGTTAAAGATGTTAGAGTGAATGTAATTACATTTTAACTCAATTTTAACATAAATTTACACTATTTACACTTTATTCTACCTTAAGGGAAAGGATTACCCCTATTTCAAACATTTTTATCAACCTACTTTTTTCTTCTTATAATAAATTCTTGATAAAATACATCAGCGAATTTGCTAAATACAATACAGTATATTATCCTTATCGGCAGTCAATGAACTGTACAGTAAGCAGAGTAATCGATCTTCAATTTTTGGATGTGCAGAATAGAACAGCAGTCGATCTAAATTGTTAAATAAGCAGAATACAACAACAGTCGATCTAAATTGTTAAATAATAGCAGAATACAACAACAGTCGATCTAAATTGTTAAATAATAGCAGAATACAACAACAGTCGATCTAAATTGTTAAATAAGCAGAATACAACAACAGTCGATCTAAATTGTTAAATATGCAGAATACAACAACAGTCGATCTAAATTGTTAAATAATAGCAGAATACAACAACAGTCGATCTAAATTGTTAAAAAAGCAGAATACAACATCAGTCGATCTAAATTTTTAAAAAAGCAGAATACAACAATAGTCGATCTAAATTGTTAAATATGCAGAATAGAACATAATCTTTCATTTTTACGTTAGTAAAATGGAACATCAATCGATCTAAATTTAAAGTTAAACGAATAAATCGAAACGATATAAATTGTTAAGTGAATAAAATAGAACAACGATGATCTATATTGTTAAACAGTCAGTCGATTTTTAACCAAATAAACAAGTTTAAAGAAATAGTGTTTTTTGAGAGCATTTCAACAATAGAGACATAGTTTTGTCGCCAATGTTTGTTATGTTTTCTATATGTTTCCACTCAACGGACAATTACTTGAAACATAACTTCCGACTGAATAAGACCCAAAAATGATAAAAATCGAGAGGTTGTTTTGTACAAAAAGGGAAGTTACTTTCGGTACATAAGAATTATTTTCTTTAAGAACTGACAACTTTAGAATCATTAAGAGATAGAAGAAGAAATATTAAGAGAATTAAAATCTTCACCCCATAATTTTACTAGATGCCCAAGCACCAATTTCCTTAATTAATTTATTGGGTACTAAGATAGAAAGGAAAAATACAAATCACCAAATGCTATTTTAGTAAAGGATTGTAAGGAAATTATTCTAAAGTAATGACCCTCTAAGTTCACGTTTCAATCATTAAAATATTTATATAACTTTCAAATTCTTGTTCTCAAATTCAGTTCTTCCTTATCATATCGTAACAGACGTATGTGTCACAGAAGAGAACACATGTAAATACGGAGTCAGTTCTACAAAACACAAACAAACATAGTTTTGTTTAATTTTTCTGTTCGAGATAGGGCCTTGTTTTGATTGCAAAATAGCTTTCTCTGATAAAAATGTTTTAAAACTGTTCGTATTATTCCAAACACGGCTTTTTTGGCTAAGCAAAACAGTTTTTGTTGGTGTATCATACAAAAAGGAAAAAAAAGGTTTGTGATTTTTGTTTATTCGGATTGGTGAATTTCCGGATCTGAATTTCTAAATATGTATGATAATCGGAGCCCCGATCCCAGTATAAGAATTGCTTAATCTCTTAAAGCAATAAAGATTCATCCATTCATTCACATATAAACGTTGACGTTCAGAGTAGAACGAAACTTGGCTCAGATTGTTAGGAAAACGGAACAAAATTAAACTTCATCTAGTTAAATTAAAATTAGGTATGGAACGAAATCCGAACTCTAAACAGATGGTGACAGAATTGAACCAAAGTCAAGCTAGAAATGAAAAGTCGAAAAAAGATGAGAGTTATACATCTATCGAATACAAAATGGTTTTGTAAAATAGAATGGAACCCGATTTAGCTGGTTGAAATGTTAACTTATAATTTAAACTTTCCATAGAATGAATACTACCAAAAACTTAAAAATGAATTTCTAATCGATTATACTAGGTACAGGTACATTGGGTACTTTATAATTACAAGCGATATTTCTCGGTCTAGTTCTATTTTCGTAAAAATGTCGACTCCTAGACTTGTGGAAAAATTGAAAGCTTAATTCGGGACTAGGTATCGTTAATGACAGAGGAAACTATTCTTCACTGTAGCTTAGTTGGTCAGAGCACTATACTGGAAATATAGAGGCACGTGGTTCGAGTCCAGGTGCTGGAGTCAATTTTTCTCTGTCTGTCTCCAGTTGCTTATAATAATTATAATTTGATTAGAATAAAAAACAATGATTTCAAAAAGGTTGTTTGTCTCATTAAATAGATAAAGTTAGAATTTTTCCCTGTCCTAAAATTCCAATTTTATATTTGAAGCTTACGTTTAACCTCTCTAGTCATAATAAGGAAACCTAATGTTTAATTGTTTATCAAATAGATTAAAACGAAACTTCATTAATATGTGGATACTTTATAATTTTCACATTTTTTAGTAATATTTTTATTTAGTATATTTTTATATTTTGATTATTCCATTGTTTGTTTACAACTGTCAAAAAATAAATATAGTTGAATGTCAGCTCTTAAACTGTTTAACACGCTTTTATTAGTTAACTTAAGAACACGCATATTATAGTACTAAAAAGTACCCAAAGTGGTGACCTTACGACGTTTAACATCAAACATGTCAGAACAAAATAGAAGTGCAACCGCGACACCGGAAATTCCTCCACGATCAGAAATCGGCCGTGTTTCGATTAAGATACCTCCATTCTGGCGGAAGAACGTTCAGGTATGGTTTAGACAAGTCGAAGCGCAATTCTTTACTTGTCAAATAACAACAGAAACTACCAAATACTACCACGTCCTAGGTTCTCTAGATAGCGAAGTAGCGGAACTAGTAGAAGACTTAATTTCGAAACCTTTAAGTCAAACACCATACTCGGACTTGAAACAACGACTCACAGCAGAATTTCAAGAGACTGAAGGTCGTAAAATAAAAAAGTTTTTAAATGAAATGGAGTTAGGAGACAAGAAACCGTCCACTCTACTTCGAGAAATGCGTAGTTTGGCTGGAGATAAGGTTAGTGACGAATTTCTTAGAAGTATGTTTATAGACCGACTTCCAGCGCACGTAAGACCGGTGCTAGTGTGCAGCGATGCCTCTCTTGACAGCATTGCGACCATGGCAGACAAAATGACTGACATGTATACAACAACATCTGCCAGTACAGTTAGTTCTCGGGGAAATTCGACGGAACAAGTGAGTGAGTCCAAGCAAATAGCTGATATACTTGAAGCTATCAAAGAGTTAAAAAACGACACAAAAAACCAAAGCACGAAAAAAAGATCATTTCAACCTCGTAGTAGATCTAGGAGCAGATCAAAGTTCCCTACCTGTTTCTACCATTGGAAATTCGGTGAAGAAGCAAGGAAGTGTGTTAAACCATGTAACTTCAAATCTACAACGGAAAACTAGAAGGCCAATCGCTGGAAGCGGCAGACGGCAGACGAGGTTGGCTCAGTAAACTCAAACCGCTTATTCATCACAGAAAAAGACAGTGGTAAGAAATATTTAATAGATTCCGGAGCTGATATAAGTGTAATACCTCCATTACCTAAAGACCGATACAATGAAACCAAAAGGCTACTGTATGCAGCAAATGGTACTACTATAAAAACGTATGGGGAGCGTATGCTCAGATTAAATTTAGGACTACGTCGGGAATTTTGCTGGCCATTTGTTATTGCCAATGTCCAGACACCAATAATTGGCGCAGATTTCATAGTAATAATAATAAAATAACAATAATAATAACAATAACACGCATATTATAGTACTAAAAAGTACCCAAAAATATATATTATAAAAAGCATTAGTAATTATTAAGCGATAGAAATTATTAAAAGAGTAAACTAGCTGAATAGATCAAAACTCAATCTTTAATTAGGTATTAGGTTAGTATAATCTAAATAGATCAAAACTTCTTTAAACTGTTTGACAAAAATAATATTTTAATTGGATTCTATAACTCCGCTCTTATTAGAAAATTTTCTTTGACTGTTATATGACACATAAAACCCACTTTTTATAACTAATAGTATTAGTCCGTCATTTAGTGTAGGTAGAGAATATTGTGGATTACTATCATTAGGATTTAACTTTGATAAAAAGAGGACTACGAATTTATTAAACGACTTCATCCTCTCTTTAACTATTCTTTTAAAAAAATCCTAGTGGAGATGTCTCTCATAATACTCATATAGGATTAAAATGTTTAATCTGAAATCGTAAAATCTGATCTGCTTACGGTTGCTAATCATAGAAGATAACGAAGAGTGATAAAAGATAGATATAATAAATCTCTGATAAAAGTGTTATACAATAGTTTTAAAGTTCTTTTAGCCGGTCGTATGATCAAGAGTAAATATCTGTATAGAAAATATTTTGTCCGACACTAATCCTACCAAGTCGGCTTTAAGGGTTATCAAAGTTAAATTTTAGTATTTTTTAATAAATTGTCAAAATTTATAATAAAAAATCTATTCTCTAGAGAAAAGAACCGCTCTCTCGCTAAATTTCCAGAAAATACCATTTTACCCTTACAAACTATAGTATAATGGTGGTGTAAATTGGTAAATGGACTGTGGACTGTAATAGGGGTCTGGTGGTCCAGTTGATTAATCCCCAATTAAAGAAGGCAGAAAATAAAATAAATACCTTACTTATTAGTGGCAGCTGTTGAAAAGAAGCGTGTAAGGATGGAGTGAGGTTTAAGAGAGTAGGAAAAGGAAACAAGGAAAAGGGGGACACGCGCAGGTCACATTGGCAGAATGTGTGGTAAGTTGAAATGGAGAGCAGTAGTAACAAAAGAAGGTGAGTCAGCGAGCGACAACGACTAACTGGCTTTATCTTCTTGCCGAGTTATCAAGATAAGGATAAAAACAAAGATAAGAAAAGAAAACAAAAGAACACAAAGGTCATGACCAAATGGTTTAATTTAATGGACTACATGTTTTTATCAAATCAAAATCGTCAGTAAAATAGTTATGATTCGTTTTTTGATTATCTAGAGTTTTAAGCCCCCAAATTTAGAGCCATATACGGTTTTCCTGATCTTAGTTATGATATCCTTGTACATAAAACTTTATCGAATTAATTATTTCCATAGATAACAAAAAAGATTTTTAAAAACCACACTTTTAAACTTTGGGATATTGAAATATCTTAATCTAACAAAATCGAATTTTTAAGCCAATACAGTAGGTACTTCGTTTTTTATTAGTATTACTTACTAGCTGACCCGGGTAACTTCGTACCGCGTAATAAACATATAATTAACATTAGCAATGTACCTATAGCTGCTACCCATGAAAATAATTATAAATAGTTTATTTAGTTAAATTACCATGCCTCATAAAAAGAATATTACAATTTGCATTATATACTTGTTCAATATACAACATTGGTATAAGAGACATACAGATAAACAAACCTTCATTTTTATATATTATATAGATATAGATTATAGAAATATTTTTCCTGTATTTTCCATTTTACCATCCTCCTAAATAAAAAATGATAAAAATTTACATAACACCAATTACTGAACTCTTAAAGAGCTTTTAAATTATATGCATCATTAACGGTTTTCATTACTTTGACATTTTTGTAACCCCGTAGCCTTGTGTACCAAAATATAATATAGTTATATGAACTCAAAAACCTTCCCGGGCCTTCTTCAAAGTTTCATCGCAAAGACAGGCAAAAGAGACAGACATACAAACCTTAATTTTTATTTATATAGATGTATTATGATAAAGTAAAATCTATAATAGGTCAACAAATCAACGGTTTAATCAATGGTTTTATTATGTTCAACAATTTACTTATTTAACCATGTTTTTCAAGTGACACGAATAATTAAACAATAAATGAACTTTTATCATTAAAAATAAATTTAAATTATTCGTAATATTTCAATTGCTTTAAAGTTAGTCTCAAAAAGATAAAGTTAATTCAAAATAAAAATAAGATCAAATAGTTTTGATTTTTCATGCGTGTTCAGAAGACAATTTATTGTATACTATATATTGTTACACTACTTCTTAATGTCTTTTGGCTCTTTAAGTACAATATACCGAGATATTGTAATCAACTGTTAGTGGGACATCAAAAAAATTAACGTTGGTGACATAATCTAACTAATCTATCTTCTAATCTCTTTAGAATTGCATTCGGTACTCACCTTTAATGTCCACTGCCGTAAACAATTCATTCACTGTTCTGTTTTTTCACCGTCAAACAATACGAACATTATAAAGCCTTAAGCCGTGTCCAGACTGCCGAACCGAATAGAGGAAACGAGCCGAACATTGGTCTCTGCGCATGCCTAGACTGAGATGCGCAGGCGCACTTTAGACTAGGCATGCGCAGACACTAATGCTCGGCTCGATTCCACTGTTCGGCAGTCTGGACGAGGTATTAATCTTCAATCACTTCCTGACGCAGATTTCACCGGAAAACCAAGTTAAGAGACCGAGTTAAGTTAAGAGTCAATCCGCGGAAGACTATTCGCACTAAATTAACATTTACTACGTTTCCATGATGTTTCAAAACAGATTAATTCTGATTTGAATACGTTTTCAATACGTTCTCAATGCACCAGGATTTACTAGGTTACTTTGATAAAGGTTTTAAATAATTTTGTAACCTTCGCCTTTTATAAACAGGAAACCAGGTTTGTTTTGTTTGTTTTTAAGTGTACCCTTAAAAATTGCACTTTGGATTCAAAAACTGTAATAAGCCGTATTCAATCCGTATTGAAACATCATGGAAACGTAGAAATTTTCCGCTGGTTGTCAACTGTGAACACATTGTTCTAACCACTATGTTAAATCTTATCTATTCGGCCGAACAATTTTCATCAGAATACGCACTTTAACCGAAGCCTTATACTAGTAGTTCTGTGAACAGTAGACCTCGCTCGTTAAAATATCAAATCGGGGTTTGAGCTTAGGTTCAAAATTGTGTGCGAGTAAGGAAGTAAGTAGAACGTTTAGTCAGTGTAAAATCATTTTGCAATTTATTAATTTTTTCACTTTTTCCAGGGACATCGGACATAAAATTTCTCTCGGGGAGGTACCCTCTACATCCCTTTTTTTGTTTTTATATATAAATTNCTTACCCTATGTTTGGTCAAGCGATTTTTAAGGTTCCTAACCGATTTTGACATTACCAACTCGAAATTTTTCCGAAAATCAAGAGGCGGGGTATAATTATTTTTTTGTTTTTTGCAGTGGCGCCTTAAAATACAGTAAATGTTTACCCCCCCTCCCCCATCTGACGTACAATGAGTAGTTGCGCCCCCGCCCCACACCACAGCTCGGTCGGCCTGCGGCCTCCCTCGCAAAGACAGTCGATGTACATTTAGGAGACAGACAGACGAAATGCCAAATGGTCGAGTTAAAACAAAGACCTCGCTACGCTAGGTCAAAAAACGAAGCGTCGATAACTGATGGAAAGTCAAACAAGTATAACGAAACTTTTTATATTGAAGCAATTAATTCACGGACAAAAACAGTCTTAAATCAATCTAATATAGCACGCACTGTAACTAAAAAATTGAATCATGTTCTTATTAATTGACATGTAAATATAAAAAAAAAATATAAAAGGAATATTGTTACAATTAACTCAAACATTTTCGAAGAAAAACCAAGCGGAGAAAAGCATAACCTGTCAGCTCGAGGTCCGTTACAAAACTGGGTCTTCACTTCTAACCCCTACCATCTTGTTTTAACAACAACCAATGAAATGCCGCCATGCATGATATGAGGTTATAACAGATGTTTATAATATAAACAAATAATTATTATATAATATTAGCATTACCATCTATGTAATTTATACGTACCTATATTGTAACAACCGCGATTTAAATAGAAACATAAAAAAAAACAATACTATATTTATTGATATTCCATTAGTTTTCAATGTTTATATTATTTTTTTACGATATAATAGTTATTTATGTAACTAGGCAGCAAAATGGAATTTTACTGACGAGTGATAAAATTAGCCTCCGAGCCGAAGGCGAGGGCAGGCTATGGTAATTAACTGCCGAGGCGAAGCCGAGGCAGGTAATTTACTCATTTGACTGCCGAGGCGAAGCCGAGGCAGGCAATAAATAAACGAGTCAGAAATGTTTCCTTGCTGCCTTGTTGCATACAATATTTTATCTACTTGCGGAAGGAAAATGAAACTGCTAAAATGTTATCTTTATTAATACAACATAGCTAATAGTTAATCACTCTGTCATATTAATAAAGATTATAAATGTATTAACTAAAATTAATGTTACAATAAGAAACTTGGGAATAATAACAATAAGTAAGAAGCAAACTGAATCTATAACAACAAAATACAAAACACGCGTTTGTAATACACATCACTTCTGAATGAATAATGCACGCAATATAATATATTTATTTATATTTTTACTAACAAATTACTAAAAGAATTAAAAATATCTTCGATTGCTTAAAAGAAATGAAGTAACTAGAATAAATCAAGAAAAGTCGCTAGTCTAATCTAGAATGACTTTAATAATAATAGATGTTGGATGTTTACATGACGCGGCAGTGTGGCCAGTGACTCCGCTATTCTTTTAATTTAAGATCTACTCTTCATTGAACGTATTTAACATAATTACAAAATATAAACAAATTATTTTAAAATTAAAACGTTTATTTATTAAATAC
>KZ651133.1:384543-397187 GCA_001010745.2 Gerris buenoi
CAATGTGATTGTCATGATCCTAAGTACGAACTTAGTTAGTAGACCAATAATCAAGTTGATGGTAGTTAGTTGTTTGTCACTTAATGGGTTAGTTGGTCAAATATTATTCGAAATAAAAGTAGTCACCTATAAGTGACATACTACCATCAACATGATTATTTGTCTACTAACTAAGTTTGTACTCAGGACCATGACAATCACATTTTTCACCAAAAAGGGCGGAACATGGCCGCTCTCCACCGTTTTTTTTTTTTTCAAATGACTCTTGCCAAGCTATGTCCCGCTATCTAACTTAGTCGACAAAATATGCTTAAAAGGCACCAAAAGATTTACTTATACACAAAATTCTAGCTTGATGTTAGTCCCACACTTTTTTGCACGCTATCTCCTGGTCTATAAGGTGCCATACTGTCATAGTAATTGGTATTTATATAATTCAATACAGTTTTTAATCTTGGTCATTACTAGTTTATTATCTTACAGTAGGCAACTCAGGCGGGGTAAAGAAGGGATATAGGAACTTGTGTCCCGTTAACACATGCCTAAAAAAGGTGGTAATAATGTGGAAAATAGTAATAGGAATAATTTAAAAATCATACACATAAGCTTTTCATTATAGATACAAAAATAATAAGTAAATTACCCAAGCCTGTTCCAGAATTCTGTGAGCTATGATGGATGCGCTCTCCTCCATATTCTTTCCAGGTCCGGAGGCGACACAACGTTCGTTTGAGTTAGGACATGTTGAGGTGAGGGGATCACATGGACCTCCTGTCATCTGGCATTTGGGTCCTGCTGTATTTGGTGAGACGTCCCCGAGATTTGTGGAAGCGAAGGCAGCTACGAACTTACCCTAGCAAACTTTGTTCGAGCTCAAAAATGTTTTTGTATTGGTAGAGAGTCTATGTGCCAAGTTTCTGCTCGATCGGATAAGTAGAAGAGGGTTAACTAGCCTTCCAAAAATGTTGATGCCAGGCACCCAGGCGGCACCCAGGCACAAAAGTGAAGTTAATATAAAGGATTTAAAAATGAAAGCCTCTCCACCATTTATTAATGAGTAAGGTGGTATGGTAGGGACCTTAAAACGAGAACAACTAAATTAATTTTTTAAAAATAAGTTTCATATGATTTTATGTTTACAACATATACTATATAGAAAATAAGAAATGAAATTAGAAAAAAATTGTAGAGCCTGAATGTAAATGTTTAATGGAAAGAAAAAAAAGAAAAAAAAAAAAATAATAATAATAATAATAATTATGGAAATACATGTATGGATCATCAATTTCCTTCACATACGAATTAATTATGTACTCCACATGCCCGATAAAACGCAGAATATTTGACAAAAATATCTAATACAGTAGAATATCGATGAAATTGGGTTAATTAAAATTTCCACAAAGCAGAAAATGTGAATAAGGCTTTTACATTAAATATGCATCTCGAACATTCAACATAATACAATTGATACTTGAAAAATGATACTGAAACAAATATAACAACCATATTGGCCTGATGTAGCAATTTTAATTATAATTTCGATACTATAATATTCAAATTGACTCTAAATTTAGTTTGAAGCCTTTTGTTGACATATATCAGAGACGAGAGTTTTTTTGGGATATGATTTAATTTGTATGGCACAGGACTATATGTTTAATTTTTTTGTAAATATAAATAAATATTATTTTTTTTAGACTAAGGAGATCTTAATGTACAAGTAAATCCGTGTTATGATCGACATCTCAGATCACCTCTTTTTGCATTTTTACAAAAATGTGGTATTAACTAGGATGGTTGCCTAGAAAATTATCACTGTTTGGCCATATGGATNTTATTTATTAAATACTGCTTATTAAACTATAATATAAAATGTTATAAGATAGAGATAATAGTATAAAATGTTATTGCCAACATTATAAAAGTAAAAATTTTACTGCCTAGGCTGAAAAATAAATTTTACTGCCTAGGCTGTAAAATAAATTTTACTGCCTAGGCTGTAAAATTTTTCCTGACTTTTACCGCCTAGGCAGTAAAATTACATTTCTCAGCCCAAAATCGGTTCAATAATGCCTCATTTTACTGCCGCAAGTAGATAAATGTTATTTTTTATTGTTTATAAAAAAATTAAAGAAATATTTATTCTAAATAAAGATGTTTCATTAAATTTATATTATTCGTGTTATCTTTTTATAAAATGTTTATTTATTTAGAAAAATTTTAACTGATATAGTAAATCATTTAATTATTTGGTCTAATTTTTGTTGTTACTAATTGTTAGTTTATTTTTGTGTTATGTTATCAATTTACCTTAAACATATCTTGTCAGTTTAACTTGTTCTTATCTTATCAGTTTATCATTACCTTTATCTTATCTTATCAATTCTTTCTGATCTTATTAGATTTTATTGGCCTTATCATAATGATTTACAGTTTTCTTATCAATTAGGTTAATCTTGTTCTTTTATTATTAGTTTATCATGATTTTATCTAAACAGTTCATCTTACTCATATCTTGTTCTTATTTTATCAGTTTTCATCATTAATCAGTTTATATTGGTATTGCTTGGAGGTAACATCAACATGTTCGATTTCCATATCCTTTATGACCAGATTTTACATTTCACCGAAGAAAAGAAATTTTGTCGAGAAAACCACTGATTCATACGGAAAAAGTTAAGAAAGTTTATTTTTACTCACTGTTTACAACAGTGAGTAGTTAACGATGTCATTATTGAGCACTAGTTTACTCGTAACATATTAGCAGTTAAAATAATTTTATTCTTAAATTATAAGGCTAGATGTATACAACTACGTCTTAATGATTTGTCAGTTATCATTAATTTCGCTAGGCACACTAAAAAGACAAAACAAAATTACAAGAAAAAATAGTTAAGAACTGCGAAAGATAATTTATGTGTTTCTTCAACTGCAGTTGATCCTTTACACGCGCTAATGATTTGGTTTCTATAAAACTAAATATTAAGCAAAAACCTTGTAAATATATGGCGTAGCTCACTAAATTTGAAGACCCAAATCTCATAAAATAATAAGGACGAAAACTTAACTAACTTGTTCATTGATGTGTGGTTGTTATCAGAGGTTTCCAGACCTCTTCCTTTAAATCAATTGCTTCATTTACTTCCTTTCTTACCAATTAGAAGAAAGGAAGTTGCAAATTTATCTGAAGCACTCATTATAAGCAGCAATATACTTTAACTACTCTACTGCTGATAATTATGACAAAGAAGGCAGCAAGAACCAAATGCCTATTACTTGTAAAATATTTGTTGAAACCAAAACTTACTTCTTTTAATTTAATGGAATGTAAATGATCAAAAGACCGATCTTACTAAAGGTCTTCTCCTATCTAATGGTTTTATTGGATTGGCGTAGTCCAAAAACCAAGGTCTAAACTCAGAGAGGTGAATGATGTTTCTGATTATCACATGGAGTATATGTCTAAATTATTCGCTACTCAAGGAACAAAGGCACAGCAGAGGAATATATCTTTCGCTTAGGGATCACAAGTATTATTAGTGATCGTGAATAATTAACGCATTAATAGGTTTGTTCCAACAACACTTCAGACTAGTTTCAAATTGTCCGACGCATATGCATTAGCTACAGGAGTAAATTTTAGTCCGATGCGCACGCGTCGGACAGTTTCAAAGTAGTTTGAAGTGTGGTTGGAACAAACCTAATAACAACGTTAACAGTTGATTTCGTTGAAAGATTTTGAAACTATACTAATACTAAACGAACATATTATTATTTTTAATTTTTAAATTAATTTTAACCGTAGAATTATCTTTCAAATTGAATAGACTATAAATAATAGCAGCAGTTTTATAGACTACAAACAGTTTGGTAGCATGATTATTTTGTTAATGTTTGTTGACTTCGACTTCCAAAAAACTTCCGAATCCTAGAATGTTTTAAAAACTTTAATAGATAAATAAAACATGTAAAAATGTTCAACTTTAAATAGCTAATAACGTCAAGGAGTGGTTGACAAAAGTTGAACGTTTTAATTGATTCTATAAGTAGGATCTTATTTTTATTTATTTATTTTTTTTTTTAGGAGTACAGTGATTGTTAGTCTTTCTGTCTGTGGGAACATAAGAGTAAAAGTTAAAGACATAAGGATAAATACATATAATAATAATACCAGCCCATAAAAACCAAGTTTTTATTATAAATCCTTTATATTTTTGCATTTTAGTTCTGAAGGGAAATATTGGTATTCATTCATTTCAATTTTAAATAAATAATTTNATAATTATGGAAATACATGTATGGATCATCAATTTCCTTCACATACGAATTAATTATGTACTCCACATGCCCGATAAAACGCAGAATATTTGACAAAAATATCTAATACAGTAGAATATCGATGAAATTGGGTTAATTAAAATTTCCACAAAGCAGAAAATGTGAATAAGGCTTTTACATTAAATATGCATCTCGAACATTCAACATAATACAATTGATACTTGAAAAATGATACTGAAACAAATATAACAACCATATTGGCCTGATGTAGCAATTTTAATTATAATTTCGATACTATAATATTCAAATTGACTCTAAATTTAGTTTGAAGCCTTTTGTTGACATATATCAGAGACGAGAGTTTTTTTGGGATATGATTTAATTTGTATGGCACAGGACTATATTTAAAAATAGACTGCCAATTAATGTGGCACATAGCTTCCTCGCATCCTATCATGTACTTTACTGTAATATTAACATTAACATTATTGTTATATTATTTATTGTCTAAAAACTATTAATAGTTTTAGCGATCTTTAACACTTCATAGCGGTGACGCTGTTGGTATTACTAAAAAATTGTATTCGAAAAAAACATGTCTGATTGAATAGATGAAGTTTGATTTTTTCCCCGGCCTAAAATTCCGATTTTAAATTTGAAGTTCACGTTTACGTGAGCGTTACGTGTGAACGCTTGGACGGATATCGTTGTCCAACGAACTCGTCTTGGGCATTGGTAAAATGAACATATCTACCAACTTTCATGAAAATCGGTTTAGAATTACTCAAGTTATCTTCGGACGTATCAAAATTCGCGGACAGACACGAGACCAAAAATGTTGCCTGATGTCTGAAACGGATTTTTGTCTTGGAATTTTTAAAATCGGAGACATAACAGTTTTCGTTCTCAAAGTTCAACACAATGCTTCCGTTACCTTCGAGAAGCTTGGAAGCAATATAGATATTGCTTTTTTTGGAGGGGGGACATGATTTGTAAAGATTTTATATGATTCTGGGGGCAGTGGCTCTCATAATAATTTTTTTTTTTTTTTACCTCGAGAAATAATATTTCAGAATATAAATGCCAAATTAATTTATCATCGATGTAATCAGTTTATTAGTTAAGGTTTTTCGTGTTTGCATACAGACTTAAATTTTACACGCTTTTTATAACTTGACTTCTTCATGAGGGGCAAATTTTGTAAATTAAATTTGATCCACTTCTTGCAACTATCCTTGTTAATGCCACATTTTTGTAATATTGCGAAAAGGGATGGTCTGTGATGGCGATCATAAGACGGATTTACTTGTATATTAAGGTCTCCTTAGACAAAAAAAAATAATATTTATTTATATTTACAAAAAAATTAAACGCTTTTACAAAACAATGAACTAAATAAAGAGAAAATAAAAAATATGATAAAAGTGTCAAGCACTATCAATAGTTTTTGTCATTTGTTAACAGCGAACTACAATTTTATTTAGTGACATACATATATACTGTGATCACACGTAATTCTGTGCCTGTTATTTTTTCAAAATGATTTTCCCCTTTTTAGTCTACTGTTGGCTTCGAGACTTGCAACTATGATGTAAAGCAAAACAGGAGTTCTACCACTCGGTAGTCTCTCCTCTCATGATAATCCATGTCACTTAATCAAAATTGTTATTATTATTTATAGTAAAATGAATTAGAAATTAATATATAAGAGGTAAAATCCTTCTTCGTGCATTGTTTTATAAAAGTGTTTAATTTTTTCTAAATATAAAAATAGTTATTTACGCAACAAGGGAGAGAAGTATGTTTTCCTGCTCGAGGTTAGGTTTCCTGAGGCACCACCGAAGGAGAAAACTTCATTAGCTCCCGAGGCTTGCCGAGGGAGATAATCCCGAGAGCAGAAATACTTCGATCCATGTTGCGTATTAAATTTTATCTACGACTAGTGCACCATGGGTAATAGCTATTAAGTTTGTAAATATAAAAGTTTTACCTACAAATTCACGTAATTTAAACACCTGAAACTGATATTTAGTTACTTGATATATTAAAATAAAAATGTTTATACTAAATATATACATTTTTAATTTAATTACGTTTAGCTTGTTTTAAATTTAAAGACTTTGTATGATAACCTAAAATAACCTTCCCGAAAAATCAGTAAACAAAACAGCTAAAAAAAAAACATGTCTACAACATAATACTTAAAATTTACCTAAAAAAAAATACCTTTTAAGTTGGTATGATTGTTTTTTTACTCCCAAGGGGGGGAAGTGTTACTTCCCTCCCTGTTATTAGCAATGTTAAGTCCACTTACAGTGCAAGTCGTAGATAAATATTATTTTTTTTAGACTAAGGAGATCTTAATGTACAAGTAAATCCGTGTTATGATCGACATCTCAGATCACCTCTTTTTGCATTTTTACAAAAATGTGGTATTAACTAGGATGGTTGCCTAGAAAATTATCACTGTTTGGCCATATGGATGAGTGTCACAATAGTTCAGGAGATAGCGTGCAAAAATGTGTCTCGACTAAAATCAAGCTAGAATTTTGTGTATAGGTAAATCTTTTGGTGCCTTTTATGAATATGTGGTCAGCTCAGTTCTGGTCTCCGGGACATAGCTTGGCAATAGGCATTTGAAAAAAACTAACCGGTGGATAGCGGCCATGTCCCGCCTACTTTGGTGGACAATGTGATTGTCATGATCCTAAGTACGAACTTAGTTAGTAGACCAATAATCAAGTTGATGGTAGTTAGTTGTTTGTCACTTAATGGGTTAGTTGGTCAAATATTATTCGAAATAAAAGTAGTCACCTATAAGTGACATACTACCATCAACATGATTATTTGTCTACTAACTAAGTTTGTACTCAGGACCATGACAATCACATTTTTCACCAAAAAGGGCGGAACATGGCCGCTCTCCACCGTTTTTTTTTTTTTCAAATGACTCTTGCCAAGCTATGTCCCGCTATCTAACTTAGTCGACAAAATATGCTTAAAAGGCACCAAAAGATTTACTTATACACAAAATTCTAGCTTGATGTTAGTCCCACACTTTTTTGCACGCTATCTCCTGGTCTATAAGGTGCCATACTGTCATAGTAATTGGTATTTATATAATTCAATACAGTTTTTAATCTTGGTCATTACTAGTTTATTATCTTACAGTAGGCAACTCAGGCGGGGTAAAGAAGGGATATAGGAACTTGTGTCCCGTTAACACATGCCTAAAAAAGGTGGTAATAATGTGGAAAATAGTAATAGGAATAATTTAAAAATCATACACATAAGCTTTTCATTATAGATACAAAAATAATAAGTAAATTACCCAAGCCTGTTCCAGAATTCTGTGAGCTATGATGGATGCGCTCTCCTCCATATTCTTTCCAGGTCCGGAGGCGACACAACGTTCGTTTGAGTTAGGACATGTTGAGGTGAGGGGATCACATGGACCTCCTGTCATCTGGCATTTGGGTCCTGCTGTATTTGGTGAGACGTCCCCGAGATTTGAGGAAGCGAAGGCAGCTACGAACTTACCCTAGAGAAACACATTACAAGACAAATTGTTAGACGTATACATATCAATAATCCGTTGCACAACAGCCCGTGAAAGGCAATCACGCATATATATATAATGGATGACAAGAGTTTGGAGGAGCACTCCATCACCTGTTTAAACGGTATAATTGGCATTCGCCCAATAGAAGCCATTTCACATAACCCACGTAACATGTAACTTAACCCATTTATTTGGCGAAGGGATGCTTGGCGGACACCGAGAGTGAAGCCCTTGCCTGAGTTGGGAGTCTAAACCGAATCCCCTGCTTCTAAAGCATAACATTATATCTGTGAGCTATCAGAGAGACGTACAAAATCAAAATCTAGGATTTTGGATCCTCGATAAGTCAAATGTTATTTAGTCAAGAAATAACATTCAATTGTAACTATTTATTAACTTATCCAAGGTTCTAAGAGTTTTAAGCTTACGTCTCTCAATGAACCTAAGATATAACTGAACCTATTTATTCATAAAAATTTTTCCTTCATGTGATAAAATTAAGCCGATAGAAAAAGAAGTAGTTCCAAGACAATTATAACAAAAAGTTCAACTTAAAAAAAATGTATTTCATAAGAAAATACTAAAATCATTAAAACAAATTATATTTCTTCTAACAGAGTTACATATTAACGAGCCGTTAAGCATGTGGCAACGGGCTTAATTTTATATTTAGAAAAAAGTAAAATTAAGTAAATTAATTTAGATATCAAATTCAATAAGTTATTATATCTATTTGAAAACCAACAAATTAAAACAAACATTTATTTTTTATTGCAATAATGTGGTTTCCTTAGCTTAGCAATATCAAAACATTTCGAGATGGGCCGTCGGCACTCTACACGATTATATAAATGATAGAATAGATTATGATGCATTTAAAATTTTATTTTTATTGAATTTTTAAATATTAATTTATCCAATTTTCAGGGGACTCAAAGAGAAATGTTCTGCATTTAATTTGCAAAGTGTATTCAACCCATAATTATTATTTTATAAATACATCCACTCAGGAAAAATTAAAAAAGTCCAGTCATGCACCATTACTTAATGAGCGAATTTTCAAAGAAATCTGCGTATTATTGGCTTATGTTGATATAGGAAAATTTTGGTTTAGAATTTGGATGGGTGAAAAAAAAAAAAAAAAATTGGTACACACGGGTACGGGGTACAAAAGTCAAAATAGTATTTTTACCCTTAAAAATGCACATCGTTGGAAAGCTCTTTAACAGTACAGTAATTGTTTTTATGTACACTTTTATCATATTTTTATATAAAAGGGGAGTAAAATGGAAAAAAACACGATTTTATGCTATTTTTTACCATACTTTGTCAAAATGTGACCCCTAAATGAACTCCAAAAATTCTTGCTAACGAACTCATCCTTTCTTTTGATGTTATTGACTTTTAAAATTTTTTTGAAATTTTTAAGTGCATCCTAAGGGGTAATATCGTCTGGAGTGACAATAAATGTATTCAATACAGGGTGGTCCAAAAGTCTCCCCCCCCCCTCTTAACTTTTGAACGGTTTGAGATAAATTAATGAGACTTGGGGGACCTCTACCATGCCAAGGGAAGTTTGTTTTCATGCTATTGCCCACTAGGGGCAACCACCCAGTTTGCCCCCAGGCCACCCAACTTCAAAATTTCAAATTGGAACGTATATTTTTGATAGCATATTTGGATTCTACGGTGAAAAATAATAAACTTTTACTTGAAACTATTTTTTCTATCACCTATATTTTGCCCCCTACAGGGGGGCAAAGATAGCAAAATAACCCTTCCGAAATAGTAATAAAAAACACTTAAATCGCTATAAAATCTAAACGGTTAGAAATAAAGTAATGGAACTTGGGGGATCTGTACCATGTAAAGGGAAGTATGTATTCAACCATGCGTACTAGGGGCAACCACCATTTTGCCCCCAGGTGCTGAAATGTACCATTTTTATGCCTTTGCCCCCCTATAGGGGACAAAATATTGGAGATAGGAAAAAAAGTTTGAAGTAAAATATTCTTATTTTTTGCCGTAGAATCTAAACCTGCTATCAAAAATATACACTACAAGTCAAAATTTTGATGTTAGGTGACCTGGAGGCAAATTGGGTGGTTGCCCCTGGTGGGCAATAGCATGAAAACAAACTTCCCTTTGCATGGTATAGATCCCCCAAGTTCCATTAATTTATCTCTAACCGTTTAGATTTTAGAACGTATTATCGGAAGGGTTATTTTGCTATGTTTACCCCTCTATAGGGGGCAAAATATTGGTGATAGAAAAAAAAGTTTCAAGTAAAAGTTTATTATTTTTCACCGTAGAATCCAAATATGCTATGAAAAATATACGTTCCAATTTGGAATTTCGAAGTTGGGTGGCCTGGGGGCAAAGTGGGTGGTTGCCCCGAGTGGGTAATACCATGAAAACAAACTTCCCTTGGCATGGTAGAGATCCCCCAAGTTTCACTAATTTATCTCAAACCGTTCAAAACATAAGAGGGGGGGGGGAGACTTTTGGACCACCCTGTATAATATACATACATACCTACATATAAAAGTCCAGTCAATGAGCGAATTTACAAAGAAATCTGCGTATTATTGGCTTATGATGATATAGGAAAATTTTGGTTTAGAATTAGGATGGGTGAAAAAAATTTGGTACACACGGGTACGGGGTACAAAAGTCAAAATAGTATTTTTACCCCTAAAAATGCACATCGTTGGAAAGCTCTTTAAGAGTACAGTAATTGTTGTTATGTACAATTTTATCATATTTTCATTTAAAAGGGGGGTAAAATGGAAAAAACACGTCTTTATGCTATTTTTGACCCTAAATGGTCCAATTTTGACCCCTAAATGAACTCCAAAAATTCTGGCCAACGAACTCATCCTTTCTTTTTATATTATTGACATTTTAAAATTTGTTTGACATTTTTAAGTGCATCCTAAGGGGAGATATCGTCTAGAGTGACACATATATACATATACAGGGTGACTGGCGTTATATGTGAAAAAATGAAGTGGGTTGTTCACCTCAGGGGCTACAAAACACTATATAAACCATGGGTCAAATATTAACCGTTTTCCCGAAAATTTAATTTTTATGATTTTTTTAAGATCTCATGCCTTTGCTCATAAAAACACTAATTGCTCCAAAAGTATAAAAGCTAGAACAAAATGTTTTGTTTCGTTGTAAAGCTGGTAAAATTTCCTATAAGAAAAGGGTAATTTCCATATTCATTCTCTCAAATTACATGACAAAAAATGTATACAAATTTTATTTTTAAGAAAAAATAAATAAATATTTTTTCTTTGTGGTTCCATAACTTGGAATAGAACCGAGCTTTAACGGACTTCAGGAAAAACTTCCTTATTTACTAAGGTTTCGATCAATATTAATATTAATACCTATTTATAGGGCGGAATAATTAGTAAACTTCGCTGAAAGTAAAAATGAAACATGTTTATTGTAGCTATTTTTGACTTACAGGTGAGTAAAACATTAAAAAAAAAAGCAAGACTGGTTTAGTATACTCACCTATATTTTAACAAAATCAACAATGAACATGTTTCTTTTTTTACTTTCAGCAAAGTTTACTAAAAATTCCACCTTATGAATAGGTAATGATATTAATATTAATCGAAAATTTAGGAAATAAGGAAGTTTTTCCTGAAGTCCGAACTATTAAAGCTCAGTTCTATTCCAAGTTATGGAACTACAAAGAAATTTTTTATTTTTTCTTAAAAATAAAATTTGTATACATTTTTTGTCATGAAATTTGAGGGAATGAATATGAAAATTACACTTTTCTTATAGGAAATTTTGTCAGCTTTACAACAAAACTTAAAAATTTTGTTCTAGCTTTTATACTTTTGGAGCAATTAGTATTTTTATGAGCAAAGGCATGCGATCCTAAAAAAATAAAAAATAATTTTTTTTTGGAAAACGGTTAATATTTGACCCATGGTTTATATAGTGTTTTTTGTAGCCCCTGAGGTGTAGAACAACCCCCTTCATTTTTTCACATATAACACTAGTCACCCTGTATACATACGACATACATACATAAAAATGTGTTAAAATTTAGGGATCGATTCAAAATGGCCTAAAACGGATTTCCATGGAAAAATTTTTCAAAAATGTTGAAGCCATTGCAATAGCTTAATTATCTTTGAAAATTCGCTAAAACGTGTTAAATTTTGGGAATCGATTGAGAATGGTCTAAAACGGATTTCCATGGAAATTGTTTTCCAAAATTCGGATTACAAACAGTTTGAAGCCATTGCAATAGCTTAATTTTCTTGAAAATTCGCTAAAATATTAAGGCTCAAATTCATTCTCATTATCTCTTAAACAAATTTCTCCCTTCTTAGTAACGAAAAAACATTTAATTAAAATTAATAAAGTAAAATAATTACCAAGAATCCAAGCACGCTTAATATAAATTAAAGTTTAAGCCCCAAGGTTGGTAGGTGAACGTCGAGTGTGAAGCCCCTTGCCAAGGTCAAACCAAATTTCCTGCTTCTAAAGCAGTGGTTCCCAACCTTTTTCGTTTGATGACCCCTTTTTATAAAAGCCAAGTCACCCTCGACCCTAATATAAAAGTTAAAAGGACATTTTTAATTATTTAATTTAAAAAATTCGGGTATGGAGTACCTCAGAACTTTTTCTCACTTTGGAGACTACTAAAGTGGCCTCTCCTGCTGCTTTGCAGTAGGAGCAAGCAGCATTGAGTGTGGTCAGTACTTGGATGGGTACCGTTTTGAACTAACTGATTTATTATTATTATTAAAAAAATTTGGTACACACG
>KZ651133.1:405944-418290 GCA_001010745.2 Gerris buenoi
ATAAACTGTGTGAAATTGACAATTTTAAAAGAAATGATATTGAGAGGAAGAAAAAATTTAAAAATAACAAAATAAAACCACGCTCTGCTACCAAAAATATGTTCGAGAATGGCAGGGGTTCTCTGATAAAGTAAAAAACCCTTAATGCCAAACCGAGGAGTGATCAAGTTTGTCAATTTCGCACTTACAAGGAAAAGAATTGAGAAAGTAGATTTAAATATGTAATAGGCAATGTTAATTCTAAAGAATAAGGAATTAATCATAAAAAAGGAAACACTTAGAATCTTGTAATTTATAATTTAAAAAGATTCGCAAGATCTTTTGATCGACAATATTAACAAAAAAATAAATAAAAATTCTCCCTATCTTCCTATGGAGCTCCTGACTAACTAAATTATAATTACAATACTTCTTATACAAAAAGTTAAAATTATACTTGACTTACACAACTTAAATTATACTTTTAAATCATAACTTTATTCTTGATACTAACGTTAATCTCAACATGGAGAGAGTCAAATTTATTAGATTTATAGGATAATTATAGGAGAAAATAGAGGTAGAAGATAGAAATAAATGATAAAATATATATATTGAATTCTTATCTGGTGATCGTCAATCCACACAGACGGTGATCTACGGAGATGGTGAACTGGAGATGGTAAGATGGAGATATGAGCAGGCGTTGGGACGAAGTGTTTCTCTCTCCCCTGGTTTCCACATACATCAGACGCTGATGGCGATGTTGGGTTTTTTTTTGGGTGATGCAGAGAACTTGAAACTGCGATCGATTCCCGATGTTTGTGACTTCGATCACGATCACTGGGACGCTGAGACCCAATCTATGGTGAAGCGAAGATAGGACCGCAGACCCGGGATGCAGCGACCCGGTCGGGCACACACTAACACACTTACGTATTACGTAGAATTTATTGGGTACGAGAGCTTAGCTCCTTTCCCTTGAATTGGCTGACGGCAACTGAGCTAGGTAGAGGAGGCAGAGGCAGGAGGCGGGGGTCACTGCGATGTAAATAGTAACGTTGAACTTCGGTCGGAAACATAACTCGATTTGCTCGACGCTCGGCTTCCTTAGAAAGAGTCAACTAATATTCAGATAAATAAACTCTGTTCCCAAACATCATGTGTTTGTTATTTGTTAATTTTTATCTATTTTTTAAGTTATTTATTATAAAAAAAACTCTATGGAACGATGTGTGAAAGTGTGAAGGAGTATTTTAATTAATGTATTTCGTTACTTATTTGACAACACCAACTTAGTTTGAGTATATGTGACTAATTCCACCCATCATAGGTAATGATCTCAATGTTATTCTTAATTTTCAATGGTTTATAAAAGTTAAGTGTTCATTTTTTATCAAATCTTATTTTAAAAAGTTGTTAACTATATGTAATGATGTTTTAGCCATGATTATGTCCCGGAGGGAGACGAAATATAGCCAATTTCTACCCACAATGAGTTGTTAACTCTTACTACATACATACCCTAATTGACCTACTTAAAAATAAGGTATTTTCTAATCTATGTGTATATACAGGTTCAAAAGTGTATCCCCCCCCCCTCTTAGCTTTTGAACGATTTGAGGTAAATTAATTAAACTTGAAGGATTCATATAAAGTTTGTTTTCATGAAATCGCGCACTAGGGGCAACCACCCAATTCACCCCCTCGCGCTGAAGTCTACTATTTTTTTTAATTTTACCCCATTTGGAGGGCAAAATATTGGCCATAGAAAAAACATTTTCAAATAAAATAGTATTATTTTTCACCGTAAAATAAAAATATGGTATATTGATTGAATTTCGTTAACCCAAAAATGATTGCTAATGCCTTCCTCTTAATAGTTGCGTACCTTCCCTCTGCTTCCGTTAGCGTTCTAGAAGCAAATGCAATCGGTTTTTCGCTGTTGTCTGGAAATATGTGACACAGCACAGCGCCTAACCCCACCCCACTTGCATCACAACATAATATCAGTGGTAATCCTGGATTG
Organism: Gerris buenoi; assembly: GCA_001010745.2. Classification (NCBI taxonomy): domain Eukaryota; kingdom Metazoa; phylum Arthropoda; class Insecta; order Hemiptera; family Gerridae; genus Gerris; species Gerris buenoi. Next base: position 407,953 of record KZ651133.1, read on the forward strand.
TAATGCACCAGACTCTTTGATCAAGAAAATAGGTTTAAAAAACGTTTAAATACTTCTTCCTCCTTTGCCGACCACTCCCATCGTATCCCCTTCCTTGTTAATCGATGCAACGGCACATAGTCTGCAAGTCTTTTATAAACCGACTGTAATAGTTTACTGTTCCCAATAAAGATTTCAGCTCCGAGACGTTTTCCGACCGTTTCATGTTTTTTATCGCCAAAACGTATTTTCCGTGGGATTCCCATTTGGATGATGATGTCATTTAAAAAAACTGCCTACTCCATCCATGCCTTTCAATATACTGTCCATTGTCCTTTGAAATAGAGAAGGTGCAAAATTCACCCCGAATGGTAGCCTCTTTTACCGAAAATTGCCTGTGTGTGTAGTTATAGTAAGTGCATCTCGACTCTCCTCTTCTACCTCTAACTGCAGATAGGAATTCCTTTAGGTCCAATGTCGTGTAGAAACGTCCTACCACTTCCGTTTTGCTCCTTTCCTCTTCCTTTCATCCTCGTCGCCAAAATGTAGCATAATACAAGGTTTGGTTTTCAACTCAATCTCGTTTATTTACAAAAACAAAAACAATCTTGACATCTCAATGTAACAGTTACAAAACATAACAATAAATAATACTCTATACTACAGTAATACTACAATTTGTTAAGGAACCAATGAAGAATAGAAAATAATGTCGTTGAGTGTAGATTAAATTCGGTGGAATTAAAATTTCTTCTTGCTACATGCCCCTGACTGAGTATGTCTCCAACCCCCCCCCCATTCCCATTCTTGTCAAGGGGGAAGGGAGGGGGTATAAAATAAACTCTTTTAAATTATTAGTGAAAACATGTTATTAGTTTTTCTAAAAATAAAATATTAAGTAAACTGGTAGTGGTTTAGCATTAAGGCAGTCTATTACGTACTGCTTTCTTCCACTTATTACGTACTGCTTGCTTCCTCCTGCTGCGAAGCAGCAATGGACCGTTCTGAACTAACTGATTTATTGACCGAGCGTAGCGAGGTCTTTGTTTTAACTCGACCGTTTGGCATTTCGTCTGTCCGTCTCCTAAATGTACATCGACTGTCTTTGCGAGGGAGGCCGCAGGCCGACCGAGCTGTGGTGTGGGGCGGGGGCGCAACTACTCATTGTACGTCAGATGGGGGAGGGGGGGTAAACATTTACTGTATTTTAAGGCGCCACTGCAAAAAACAAAAAAATAATTATACCCCGCCTCTTGATTTTCGGAAAAATTTCGAGTTGGTAATGTCAAAATCGGTTAGGAACCTTAAAAATCGCTTGACCAAACATAGGGTAAGGGCACTTTTAAACCACTCCTTAAGGGTGAAAATCGGCCCTAAAGGGTAAAATAGAGTGTTATTTGGATTTTTGTACTGATGGGTGTGTTTGTCGTAAAGGCATGCAGTTTTCTGAAAATTGTTAAGGTTATAGTGTATTTTTAGGGAAAAATTCTTAATGCCGGGAAATTTTCAGGGAAACGGGTTTAATTTAAACGGGAAATTGTCTACGGTCAAAAAGTGAGTTTTTTTAACACGTTTTTACATATATCTTTTGAAATAATTGAAAATTTCAAATTTTTTTTCAAGGCTTTTGTAGACCCTGAAGAGGTCCATAGCCGGTAACGAGAACTTTTTTTTTACGTGCACCCCCGCTTAGGGCCGACATCGGAAATATTTTTTTTCGCCGATCAAAAAACCGGAGATATTTGGTACGGGGTGTCGTATATCGTTGGAAAGCCCTTTGGAAGTGTACAAAAGTGATGAAAAAATATTTTTAAAATTTTCACGTTTCAGGCCCTTAAAAGCGAAAAAACACTTTTTACCACTTTTTTTCAAACGTTTTTCTACATGGTTCACGTATCTCCTCCTAGGGCTTTTATACGACGCTATTGGATTTTTGAGCCCTAAAAGCCTATGAAATGCTGCTCCTGGCGTTTTGCTTTTAAACTCGATGGTACAATTACTTTTTGAGATATGTTACATTAAATTCCGAGGTACAAGACGGTACATAGGTGGTACTTACGGTGAAAAAAAAAGTACTCTTTTATTCCGCTTTGTATGCTCTAAAAATGTCATGTTCAAGGGGTAAGCGCAATCCTTTTTTTTTAGTACCTCTGAGACGGGGAAGTCGAGTACCTCGGCGAAAAACACACGAAAATCGTGTTTTTCCGAAATTTCGAATTTGACCTTCTGTACCATTCGCAATTTTAATCGGACGGAGTTCAAAAGGGTACCAAACTTTAGGTCAAATTGTCGTGTTTAAGAATCCGTTATGTTTTTATATTTCCGATTCCTACTTCGGGAGCTACGTCTATGTGAAGGACGTCCTCCTTGAGTAGTCGCAACTAGAAGGGGACGTCGTACCAATTCGACAGAGGTATTGTTGGAAAGGCCTCTAAAAATGTACTAAATGTGTAAAAAAATATTTTCGAAAAAATATACTAGGTTGGTACTTTAGTACCCTTTTGTACTTTTAGAGTGCCGGGTAGGGGGTAGGTTACCCCACTGTGGGGCTAATAGCGTCGAGGGATTTATCAGCACGACAATTTCCTTCAGTCAAAAGTTGCTCTAAATAATACTTGAACGCACGGGACCCTTTTCGTACCTGTACCTTTGTGGATTCGGGTACAGAGATACTTTTAGTGCCACGGTAGTTTGATTTTTTTAACGAGCGAGGTCTACTGTTCACAGAACTACTAGTTATCATTCTTTAAAAAACCTTATTTTCAATACCTATATCTTATTTAAATATTTGAAGTTTGGCGGTATTTTGACAGATGTAAACAAACTTTGACGTCATCAAAATTATCGCACTAATAAATAATTATATTTGCTTTAAAATATTTTAACTTTTAAACGTTTTTTTTTTTATATTTGTTCCTTAATTTTTTCCAGTTCCAACGATATGCTATATATTAAAAACCTATTTATAATTTCGGTATTATTAACCGTCAAAGATTAAAAATTTAAAAATTGATAACTTCAAAATGACGGCCAATATCAAAATAAAATTTGATATATGCAGCTTGCTGGTGCAGAAAGCCAGTTTCCCATGCTCACTTGCTTGCGGCGGTAAAAATTGCAGCTACGTACGAGTCGTATAGACGCTGAAGATCATCTCCTTGATGATCCGGACTTTTACTTTCCCTCCTAAATCGTACTTTTGCCTTAAATGACAACCAGCGAAAAAAAGAAAATTATATTAGTGAGTAATGCAGAACCAGCACAAAATCTATCAGCAAAGCAGAGGAAGTTGAGTCAGAAAGTTAATAAAAATTGAACCTGAGATTAACGAAAAAAAAAAAAATCCCCCCTCCCCTCTGCCTTCCGGACGGTGCCACAAAGTTGAAAATCAGTTTTCTCATGTTCTCCAAGCAATTATGTAATAAAAAAGTTCCTCGAATTTAGTCGTAGTTAGCCTTTTATTACGGCAGATTGACTCTACTAATAGTATATAATTTTTAAGTAAATAATTTTATTGAGGACATAAATATATTCACCCCCCTATATGCAGTTTTATAATAAATTGTCTACCTGACACTTTGCGTGAGCTAAGCGCACATTATGCTATTTATTTTCACTTGCAAATAAATTTAAGACAAACATGCTAAGAGAGTCAACCTGAAATTTGGAACAAATCGAACAAAAACCATTATCAATCCTTTCAACTTTACGTAACAGTATAAAGTTAGAAAACGTGTAGAGATTTGAATCTTAGTTTTTTTTTTTTTTTCTGAGACCCTTAAATAAAATATTTAGGATTATTGCACTGAATTGTTGTTTAAAAGTTCAAGTTTATAGCTAACTTGAAGTGATAATGGACTTTTGAACATTGTTTAAATTAAAAAATAATATATTTTAAAAGACACACCTTTATGAATACTAGTACAAATAAGGCAATGACACCTCTCAGAAAACTGTCGTAAAACCATCCATTGAAGACCATCAAATGTTAACTTTGAGAGCATGGGAAAGAAAAATCGGCAAAAAAAGGTTGAAAACGAATGAAAAAGAAGAAGAAATAAATTGGTAAGGCGTGAAGTCTCACGTAGAAAGGGTTTCGTTGGTATTGTGAACAAAAAATAGTAAGGGGGGGGAGGGGGGAGAAATGTTATTAATTTTTTGACAAAATGGCGCGCAAAATTAAACGTTAACCACAAGTGTTATACATTTTTACTACGTTTTTATTAACTTGGTTTCTTGTTTGTTTGTCCGGTACAAATCTTGTAATCGAATTTTAACTAACATCCCAAGTAGCTAGACATTTGAAACTTTGAGAACAGCTCAGAAAACGATGACAGTGCATTATTTTAATACTTTTAGTCATTTTTCAGCAGAATTTAATTAGTTTTCAGCAAATTTGCTGTATAAAAAGTTAATTCGGAAAATTCCGCAAGATATTTTATTTTTTTGACGTATCCCATATTTTTACACTCTTCGTTTTCAGGGGTTTCAAATTTGTGAGTTTTTTTAAGAGGTAAATATTGAATGACAGCGAAAGCGAAAAAGGAAAAGTAAACAAAAGGTAAAAGGTTTGTTACAACCCCGCTATTTGTACCGTCCTATGTATCGTCCCGCGGATCGTTCGGGATTCGTTTAGAACAGGTTTTATGCGCTGACATTGTACTGTAATAAAATCATGTCTGGTTGGAACGAGTTTAGGAATATAATTCGCACTGTATTAAAAATATTGAAGGAAACCTAACAGTTTGAGAACCTTATTATTTTATGATTTATGATTTTATGTTTTTTGACAAAATGGCGCCGAAAATTAAACACTATCTCTAAGTGGTATATATATTTGTAATCTACTCTTCAATACCTTTCATTTGATACCCCACTCAAAATTTAAAAAAAAAAAATCCCGAGTGACATGAATTATCCGCCATCTTGGATTTCCAGATGCAGAATCAAATCAGATCGGATTGCCTATCTTATTTCTTATATGGCCCAGCAGACCTCACATTTTGCATATTTTTAGTAACATCGGAAGAACGATTTTAGGGGAGAGGGACAATCAAAATTTCTGTTTTTTGACAAAATGGCGCGGAAAATTAAACACTAAGCCTAAGTGGTATATATATTTGTAATCTACTCTTCAATACCTTTCATTTGATACCCTACTCAAAATTTAAAAAAACATTTTTTTTCCGATTGACATGAATTATCCACCATCTTGATTTTCCAGTAAATCAGATCAAATTGCTAATCTCATTTTTTCTATGGCCCAGCAGACTGCACATTTTGCACATTTTTCTATATTTTTAGTAACAGCGGAAGTACGATTTTAGGGTGGGGGGGACACGCAAAATTTCGATGTTTTTTGACAAAATGGCGCCGAAAATTAAACACTAAGCCTAAGTGGTATATATATTTGTAATCTACTCTTCAATACCTTTCATTTGATACCCTACTCAAAATTGAAAAAAAAAAAAAAAAATTTCTTGCGACTTGAAATATCCGCCATTTTGAAATTGAACAGCTGATAATTTTGAGTTTGCTATATTTTTCCTGTGTACGCGTCAAAACGATCTTTTATACTGGAAAGTTTCATGTTTTTATCTCTTTTGGTTCAAAAGTTATTGGAACCGTACAAAGTGACAGACAGACACAAGAACGAAACTATAAGGGTTTCTTTTTTTTAGGTTTTACCAACGAAACCCTAAAAAAAGAGCTAATCATGACCTACCATCCTACTTTTATCCCAATATGGCAATTAGTTTTTAAGACACGTGGTTAGCAAAAAATATTGATTTTAATGATTGATTTAATTGCATAATAATTACGAGATATGTATATAAAAAAAAATGGTTTTTCGGAGTAACCTAAACAAATGAGAAAAGTTGTCAGTTTATGAAATCTAAATATCATTATGATACACCAGAAAAACATATCTTTGTGATGAAAAACAAGGATGTAAATAAAATTTGAAAACTTCTTAAACTAGTTAACACGAGTTTCTGAACTTTATTTTCTATGTATTCTATTCACGTTTTAATTAAAATAAGATTTAGTATTTTTTTTGTTATACTTATAAAATAAATTAAAAAAAACCTTCGTCATTAATCAAATTCTTTTGTTTGTTCCTTAATGATCATATTTCTCATTAAAAAAATGCTTTTATGTTTTTGTTACTCGTTTGTGTAAACCGTAATATCTTTCGTTGAAAATGCAAAATCATTCTTGAAAAACTAGAAAGAATTTTAGTCTAAATATAAAATTTAATTGATAGTGAATTTGCAAATGCTTTTGCTTGGGTTAAAGGATTAATTTGAATTTGTAACTGCGGAAAGCAAAAGGCCACGAACAAGAAAAGGTGAATTTCCGGGAATAGCGGAGGTATTTTCCTTCTCCTCGGTGTCTTATTGCACCCTAGGGTTGAAATTTAAATTAACTTTAATTAATATGTATGCTTACATAGCATACATGTTGGTTACAAAGCATGCATATATGCTTACATAGCCCTTTCACAATTATTAACTTCCTAACATTAGAAGATCAAAACTAGAATCAACTTCTCCTTCTTTTCTTACTTGGTCCCTTTTTCATCTCTATGAGGGGTCAAATTCCAGAAATTATCTTTGTAAGTGGTTATATTACAATTTTGATATCTATTAAGAAGCCCCGTTCTTCACCTCATATTGAGCTACCATAAAGTTGTATTTGTATTGTCTATATCACCCTTAAAATTGACCTTAACATAATACCCAATAACCAACTAAATCTGACTATTCATATAGTGAAAATAAAAAAAAATGAGCCGAATTTCTTTTTTTTCTTTTTTTTTTCTCACTGTCATACTTATCACTAAAATAAAATAAAATAATGATAAATATGATAATTATGAAAGAAATTAAGGGGTATACTTTAAATTAATATGTAGGGTATTTTTTAACACAAATTAGCTAACTTTGACGTACCGAGAACTCTCGGAACGGACTGAGAAATGTTTTAACACACTGACAATAAGATAGGTAAGTCTTAGCCAAAGCCCCCGGGCTATAAAGTTCAACCCCAAACGACTTGTAGGATCAATATATTTCTTTAACAAATAAATTAATAACTGTCAAAAAACAAGAAATAGTTTTCAAGGAATTTTCCATACGTCACTCATTTCGTAAATGTCCCGTCCAATGAATAATGTTATATTAGCAACGTAGTGTGTAGGACTCCACGATTTAACTAGCACTCAATAACTTAGTTTTCTGTTTAAATTCGCGTCACGAGGGTTTTAGTCAGACGCTTCGCTGTAAGAAATGGAACTAACACCACTATCAATCCTTTTAACTTTTCGTAAGATTTTAAAGTTATAAAGCTCAGAGTCTTAATTTTTGTTTTATTCTAAAACTTTCTAAAACCCTATTAAAGTAAAAAAGGATTAATATTATTGAACTTCTAGAAATTAATAATTTCTCTTAAATAAATAATTTTTTTGAGGACAAAGATGAAGACAAGTTTCACTCAACTAACATTTAGAAGTTAATAGCTAATTTGAAGTGATAATGGAGTTTTGAACATTGATAAAATTCTAAAATACTATATTCTAACGGGCATACCATATGTATACAAATTATGAAATGGCTCTTCTCAAAAAAATCGGGCATAAGCATGGATTCATTCAGCTCACCCTGAATACATCTAAGCAAAACAGGGCGGAACGAAAGCTCATTAAGGGCAAACGCTCAAATGAATACACGGCTTTAGTCATATAAGACAGGAAAGGAAAACACTGTTTAGGGTTCACGCAATAATCTCGCCTCAAACCTAGATTATCAATACACCAGGAGGCGGATTCTGTAACTTTCAATCCTCCCACACCAAGTGCTAAAACATCAAAAGTTTTGTATAAAGATTGAAGATACACGCCTAGCCTACCAACATAAATCTGTATAAGCCGGCTCTACACTCTTGGCGAGAGCCCTTGGTAAAACGAGTAAATACCCTTCACATTCTCGCTGTTTCTTGTTGAATGGGACTCCGAGGGGAGACGTGGCGAGGCGAGGCGAGAATACCCGAGGTAAGGTGAGGACACCCTCCACACCTCGTGTTTGCCGACCCTCGTGTAGTCTCGTCGAGAGTGTGAAGCTGGCTTTTAGTTGTAGTTAAACGACAAACAATTTATATTTCAGGATATAGTGCGTGAGATCATCACTAGAAGTAAAAGGAAAAGTTTCTCTACGTAAGATATTTATTTAAAAGTGATGTTAGTCCGTCAGGTTAATTTTTTATATCCAAAGTCAAAGTCGAAATTCAGAGTGTCACCATTGTAGTTAAAAATTTCGTTTTCAGATTACTGAAATAACTTTTATTGGACTTATAAACTGTTATAAATTGTTATCATCAACTACTTGAATAAGCTCTTATGTAAAGTACCTAACAATTATTCAACAATACGTGGGAGGAAGGTTTAGCATTTCCTTAGTTTTAATGCTTCCCCGCCTTGACACGTCTTACATGACAATCCTGGGTAACCGCCAGTCTCCCTTAAAGGATTTACCGTAAGGAAATTACTCTTAAACAAACTTTCAACGCGTATCCAGCCTGATTAAAATGCAAAAGTGATTTTACACCTCGATCTATAAATAGACTTCATGGGTGGTTTTTGTACGCACCAGCCAGGGCCGGATTTAGAGTGTGTGGGCCCCTAGGCAGATTATGTGGTGTGGGCCCCCCTCCATAGGTTAGGGGGGGGGGGCTTTCTCAGGAAAAAAATATGTACAAAATAAAGAAAGCCTGTCGCGAAATCAATAAATAAATTTTAGCTCTACATTTGGGATTTTGGGTCGCTAAGCCCAAAACCTCTGAACAAAGTTAAATAGTACATTACGCGTCGAGTGCAGAAAGTAGCATTTTGCATGCGAGTGTGAAGTTTGCACCCGAGCGACAGCGAGGGTAGTAAAACCACGCATGCAATGCAAAATGCCGTTTTCGCACGAGTTGTGTACCGCACTTTATCTACGATTGTTACATTTTAACATCGATTTGACATTGTTTTTAACATTTTGACATTATTCATTAGATGTATTTTGTATACATCAGGGGTATCCAACTCCAGTATTCTAGAGGTGTAAGAGCACTAGCGCTCCACGGGAAGATGGTGGTTAAAATTGTAAACTACTTATGATCTTTTAACATTTATACTATATTGTAAATATACAATAAAAAAAAATAACTGCATCGGTGGCCATGCGCGGTCGCTTTAAATGCGAAAGTTCTCGGGTCGATTCCAGGAAAATGTCCAAATAATTTATTAATTTATTTCTTTGAATTAAAAAGCTCGAAATCTTTTGAATGGTGTAAAAGATTTAGTTACAATATTAACCGCACCTTCCCGTGGAGCACTAGTAGTCTAACACAGGTAGATAAAGAGAGGAGTTGGAAATCTTTCCGTTTAAGGATTCTATAATCGCTGGTATACATATTCAAATGTATTTTGTATTCATTAGATGTATTTTGTGCCGAATCAATTATTTCGGGAGGCGAATTATTCTCCTCATATTCGTCATAATCACTTTAAATCACTCATTGATTTTCACAAAAAACTTGATATAATTCGAGTTACATTTATTAAACAAACAGGAAATTAGTTTTGTTAAATTTAAACAAACTCGCTTATCGTGCGTAAAGGTGAAGAATGCCTAGGAGAAAAGAGTTAGAGACAAAAAAAAGACTGTCAATTGGTGTGACACATAGCTTCCTCGCATCCTATCCACGTACTTTATTGATTTTAGAACCCATTATTGTCTAATTGGTTTAATTGTTTCCCCCGTTTTTTTTTTTTTTTTTAAATCTGTCAACATTGTTTTGATGTTTTATACGAATTAAAGTATCAATTTCGCAAAAGTTAAAGAGCGTAGACGGTTCAAATTAATCCGGGGCTGTCTGCGGGTTACTTTTAATAAACTGCAAAAGTTTCATTCAAATCAGATAAGTACTTTTGAAGCTATAGGTGAAAATAAATGTATGTTTGTGCACATGTGGAAGAGAAACAAATAGGCGCAGAAGGTTGAAACTTATATGGGACCAACAATGGGCTAATTATGACCTACCACCCAAATTTCATTAAAATTGAACTTTTAGTTTTTTTAAGATATGGCGGTTCTCAAAAATTGAAGGACAGAATTGGCTTTGGCTAAAAGAATTGAATCGAATTGGCTTGTCATAAAAAGTGTCTCCCCCCCTTCTTTCTTTGCCCATTATGGTGCGGGCCCCTAGGCGGCCGCCTATGTCGCCTATGCCTAAATCCGGCCCTAGCACCAGCGAGTTTTAAAACATTTTTTTTTTTTTTTTTTAGTTTTTTGTTCACTTCAACTACAATTTTTT
>KZ651133.1:425613-444487 GCA_001010745.2 Gerris buenoi
GACGCAGCCGGCCTGCCTAACGCAGCCTAATGTCTCACTAGCCTAAAGACAAAACAACTAAAGCCTAATATCACATGAAAAATTCGACCACCGCCTCTCCGAGAGAGAAACTCAGCCACCGCGGTTTGAACAAATAGCCGGGGTGGTGATAACGGTGGTCGATCCTAAACTAAACACTGACTAAACCTAATAATAAATACCTAACCCTAGTTAAAAACATATTTACATGACCTAGCCTAATATCACAGGATGTCGATGATAAGCCAATCAGCTAGGTTGGAACTTCGCTAGAATTGGTATCATCGACCTACACTAACTAAACTAAATATCACAGATTTGGGTGAGAGCCTCCTCCAGCTATGCTTTGGGAGCACATCCGGTTTAGAAATACCCAGATGTGTTTGACTCCCACCCCCTAACTAAGCCTATCTTAAAAACTAGTATCACAGTAGGGTTAAACACTAATTTAAATAAAATAAATAAATAAATAAATAATCCTTTACTAAACTATCTTAACCTAGTTAAAAACAAAAAAGTTATTAAAGAAAACTTTATGAAACTTAAGCATATTATGCTTTGGTATATTTTAAGTTAAAGTAAAAGTTTAAGCGTAAATTAAATTATTTTTCTTTTAATTATATACTACTTATACACAAATACCACACTATAATTATTGACATTTTGCATGTATTTACCTGATTTTTGCATGTATTGCATGTGATTTTTTTTAACGGAATATTTTAACTGAGATTCGTAGAAAATTGAATAGCTAAAGGACAATTTATATTTTGATAAGCTAAAAGACGGACCGAAATAAAAGGAAAAAGGAAACCCTATAATGTGGCATCCTTTGGAAAAAGTAGAAAACATTTTATGCAGGAATGGCTTAGAAAAACCAACATTCAAAGGTAGAGAGACAATAAAAGACAAACACACTATAAAAAATAAAACGAGACCCGAGAATCATTGTATAACTCGTGATAACGTTTCTCAAATACGAGAAATAATTAATGTCTTTTTCATTTTGTAGTTGTTTCGATGTTTTCGTGATTATATTTAATTATTACTAAATATTAAGTCAAACTGTAACATTTCATGTGTAAGAGAAAAGAAAAATCCTGACATAATCCCCTTTATAGACATTATTTCTGGGCATTGTAAATTACTAAAGAAACATTACCCAGGACTCTCACAATATTAAGACCTGGAAAAACCTCAGTACAAAATACCGCAGTGATAGTAAAAATTATTTTTTAACTCTCAGTACCTACTAGGCCGCATTGATAGTATAAATTAATTTTTAACATCAGAAAGAAAGAAGAGAGGGACATCCCTTGGTGTCTCTCAAATTGTGCCCCTAACACAAATTGTGTACCTTATTGCAGTGTGCAAAAACACGGTATTACATTAATAATGTGTTTTGCCAGCCATGCTAGAATTGCGGTGAGACAGCACGCTCGTCTCTCATAGAGCTCTATATCTGATCTTCTTAATTTGGTAAAGGTCCAGAGTTGGATGGGCATCGTGGGGCCCCTGATGAGTCGGACGCGACGAAAAGATGCAGGACATGCCGAGCCAATATCTTTTTAACGTAATGTCTGATGTTGGAACAGTTCCTATGTGTCGAGCTAGCGTGGTGTCTCTCACAAATTGTGTAGCCTATTGCAGTGTGTTTTGCCAGCCAAACAAGTATGGCGGTATGAGAGCACGCCCGTCTCTGATAATTATTCCTGGAACGATCTTTTTGATCTTGTATAGTAGTCCAGTCATCAGCGGTAAAAAAAATTTCGTAAACTTTTGGATTTTGAGCTCTACTTACCCTCTACTTCAAAATCTACCCTTTGCCGAACCGGGATTTAATTTTTTAGGGGTAAAAACTACCCCTAACTGGAAAAAAATAAAAATCGTAGACTCTAGCATGTAATTGGTTAAAATAAAGATTAAATGAATTATTTGTAGATCTCTTGACATTCTTGAACAAGTTTATGATTAATCAAAATGATTTACAGGGCGTAAATCCATCCCCTGAGGGCAATAATTTTCAAATCTAGTTTTGAAGATATATGTATTATAACTTGAAATGATTTAAAAGTTCGTCATACTAAGTTTGAATTATTGTATTTTATTTGAATGAAATTGTTATTTGTATGACGCTTCAACCCTTAATGCCATCGCATATATATATACATACATACATACATAAAAAAAGTTTTAAATTTTAGGAATCGATTCAGAATGGTCTGAAACGGATTTCCATGAAAAAAATTTGAAGCCATTGCAATAGTATAGCTCAATTCGAAAATTCGCTAAAAGTGTTAAATTTCAGAAATCCTTAAGAATGCTATAAAACGGATTGCCATGGAGAAAATTTTTAAAAATTCGCATTACAAACCTTTTTAAGCCATAGCAATAGCTTATTTTTCTTCGAAAATTCGCTAAAAAGAATAAGATCCAAAATTACCGAAGATGTAAGACATTACCAGTGGCACATCGTAATAAGCAAGATTTAAAAGCCTTGGATACATTAATCAATCCATTAAATTTAATTACACTGCTCTTCTACTTTTAAGATAACGTCAACTTGTATATAAAACTCTTTTTAATTAACTTTAAGATGTTTTCATAGCTTCAATCTCCTTGCTGTTGTTCGGATAAAGCGAACAACAACTTGAAGTGGACTAATTTACTTGGTTTGTTATGCCCTAAGGGCTTAAGAGAAGGATTGAGCAGAGAATGGCTTTACAAATCGATGAACCCTTAACTAGCCTTACTTAGACAGAACTCCCAATTCTCAGAAATAAATTAATCAATTTGACACATCTTTTAACTGAAATTAATAGATAGACGGCTCTTTTCCCTTCTTGATTCTTATTTAATTAAAAAAATATTGGGTAATCTTTTACTTTGCTAACCTCTCTAAGGCGAGCAACGATCAAAAAGAGGCGTGAGCCTCTTTTGATATCCATAAATTGTTGAAAAGTAGGATTGGTAACAAAGTAAATTATTATTAGGACAAAGGGATAATTATTGTATAACATTGGAACAAATGAAAAGACACTTCATTATCTTTGGTTTGGATATATTCTGATAATAAGTCACAACATTTATTTCAATNTTAAAATATTATAATATATATAAAAGCTTGTATCAGGGTGAAATTTTACATGATTATATTTTATTTATTTAAAAATCAGTGTCATTTTTGACATATATAACAAAAATAATCAAAACAAGTCAAGTAGCAGGCTTCCTTAACACTTTTTCCCGTCTTTTGAAGCTTACGTTTACGCGATCGTTGCGCGTGAACGCTTTGGCGGATAACGTTTTCCGACGAACTCAGCCTGGCCACTGGTAAAATGAACATGCGTACCAAATTTTATCCAATTCGGTGATTTTTTACTCAAGTTATCGTCATCTGTAGATTTCGTGACGGATTTTGCGTGACGGTGATTTCATGACGGTGATTTTGTGACGGTGATTTTGGTCGTTTTTTTCGGATTCACTCCCGGGCTCCAGAACGTGCCATAAAGAACTTCGTTCCAAAAATTCCGTAAAGATTTTGACGGAGAAAAGATGATTGTAAAGAGATTTACAACCACCTGCAAAATTCGATACTACGAACAGGATCATTTGCGTCCAATCCTTGTACAGCTGTGAAATAATAGGGATGCAATCCGTCCTTATTTAAGTAACTCTTCGCGATATTTTATCTATGAGTGTGACGGTGGGGTCGGTCCGAAAAAGGGCAAGAGCCTGCATTCGAAACGGAGGAATACGCTTTGATCTACTTCTAAACTACTTCTAAATGTCTTAATCCAATTATTCGTATCTAAAAGTGGTTTTTTATTGAAATTTATACGTAATAAATTTCCATTTAGAAAAATTGTTGTGGATTTTTCTTGTTCCATCCAAGCATTTTGATAGGTACACCGCACCTGCACCTGCTAAAAGCTTTGTGGGTACGTATTTTTTGCATTTAAACTTGAATTTCTCTATGAAATCTATACGGAATTGCAATGTTATTTATACCGTTCGAAAGAGTATTAAATGAAGAGTTTTTCTAGGGAAAATGGTGAGCGTTCAGTGAATATCATAAATTTTATTTTTTCTAATTTTTGAACGTTTGAACTGTTATTGCGGTGTTTAGGTAATCATTTCCAAAAATAAATATGCTCTGGTTTCAAAGGAAATTTAACGCTTATTCAAAAATATGGTCAAAAGTTAAAAAAAAATAAATAAATAATTATAATAATAGTAATAGATGGAGTGGAGAAAATTATTAGCGATTTTATTGGCAAAATAGTATATTATGTTACTAGGCTGTGAAGTGAGTTTTTTTCTTTACCGGCAATTACATTTACTGTCGAGCGAAGCGAGACAGGAAATATTGCCAAGGTAATACATATTAATACTAAATTTAAATCCAGTAATATATCATTTAATCAATTTGTTAATTTAATATTTTTTTTATAAACGATGTCCAACGAACTTATTCTTGGCATTGGTAAAATGAACATGTGTACAAAATTTCAAGTAAGTCAGTTAACTTTTACATAAGTTATTGCCATCGGTTGATTTCGTGACGGATTTTGCGTGGCGGTGATTTTGGTCGCTTTTTTTTTCGGATTCACTCCCGGGCCCAGAACGTGCCATAAGGAACTTCGTTCCAAAAAATGAAATTAACAATCTAATAGGTAGTCTTATACTCTATTTCTAGCACTATAGTCTTAATGCGAGTCCACACTATGCATATGAGGCCTGGCGACCTATGGCGGGCGTCACGTTCGCCACAGTACGATCGGGACGGCATGACGTCCTCCTTGCTTAAGTAGTTTGGACGTCCCGATCGGTACCGAACCATCCCATGTGTACCCGTACAGCAGTTTAATTCTGTTCAGTGAAGAGTGGTCATGATGAGTGATGATGAAAATGTTGTTAATGTTGCTGAAAATGTTGAAAATGTAATTGCTGCTTGAACCATCATTTGAGTATAGCTGCTGAAACGTCGTTTTTTCGCTCTCAGAGATTTTGGATTCGTACAACTATCTACTCGATGATGAGTACTGGTACTGGTAGATGAGTTGAATTGAACAGGAGCAACGAGGGATTCAGAAACTTTTAAAATAACTAATTTTGAGATTTAATTGAATATGATTAGACCGACAATCTCTATATATTCCTGAAGCTATATTCCTGCAAGTTAAGGCCTTGCAGCCACACTGTGTTTTTTTGCGACTGGAGATTTTTTACTATCTATTCATGTACACCATAAAGATATCAAATCAAAGACATCGGTTCGTCTGTACCACTTCTTTCTTCATTTCCCTCGAAAAGTGCCTTGGCCATTTTTCTTCTTTTTTTTAGCGTTGAACTTCTTTTTTCTCTATTTCAAATGAAACGCAAATTTTAGATAGATCGTATTGACTCCGGCTTTTATTATTGTAATCGGAATTCGAACTGCACCCCAATACTGTATGAAGTTCAAAGTTTGTTAGTCCACGCCATAGTTTACTTAACGCAAAAAAGGAAGAATAACTATTGTCACCAACCAAACTTTAATCAAAAACAAAGAAATTGGTCTGCGAATCTTACTACCTAATATTTACCTAATCAGTGAGGCCGATCGGAAAAACTACACAGTGAACTTCGGTTCGGTTCAGTTTGGCTTTTTCTTTGATCGGGACCGATTAGATACGGGTGGGATTCGGGTCCGCTTTTGGTAGGTCGCGTCGGCCCAAGCCGAATAATGACGATTGTTATGGTGTGGAAGCGATTTTATTGGCAAAATAGTATATTATGTTACTAGGCTGTGAAGTGAGTTTTTTTCTTTACCGGCAATTACATTTACTGTCGAGCGAAGCGAGACAGGAAATATTGCCAAGGTAATACATATTAATACTAAATTTAAATCCAGTAATATATCATTTAATCAATTTGTTAATTTAATATTTTTTTTATAAACGATGTCCAACGAACTTATTCTTGGCATTGGTAAAATGAACATGTGTACAAAATTTCAAGTAAGTCAGTTAACTTTTACATAAGTTATTGCCATCGGTTGATTTCGTGACGGATTTTGCGTGGCGGTGATTTTGGTCGCTTTTTTTTTCGGATTCACTCCCGGGCCCAGAACGTGCCATAAGGAACTTCGTTCCAAAAAATGAAATTAACAATCTAATAGGTAGTCTTATACTCTATTTCTAGCACTATAGTCTTAATGCGAGTCCACACTATGCATATGAGGCCTGGCGACCTATGGCGGGCGTCACGTTCGCCACAGTACGATCGGGACGGCATGACGTCCTCCTTGCTTAAGTAGTTTGGACGTCCCGATCGGTACCGAACCATCCCATGTGTACCCGTACAGCAGTTTAATTCTGTTCAGTGAAGAGTGGTCATGATGAGTGATGATGAAAATGTTGTTAATGTTGCTGAAAATGTTGAAAATGTAATTGCTGCTTGAACCATCATTTGAGTATAGCTGCTGAAACGTCGTTTTTTCGCTCTCAGAGATTTTGGATTCGTACAACTATCTACTCGATGATGAGTACTGGTACTGGTAGATGAGTTGAATTGAACAGGAGCAACGAGGGATTCAGAAACTTTTAAAATAACTAATTTTGAGATTTAATTGAATATGATTAGACCGACAATCTCTATATATTCCTGAAGCTATATTCCTGCAAGTTAAGGCCTTGCAGCCACACTGTGTTTTTTTGCGACTGGAGATTTTTTACTATCTATTCATGTACACCATAAAGATATCAAATCAAAGACATCGGTTCGTCTGTACCACTTCTTTCTTCATTTCCCTCGAAAAGTGCCTTGGCCATTTTTCTTCTTTTTTTTAGCGTTGAACTTCTTTTTTCTCTATTTCAAATGAAACGCAAATTTTAGATAGATCGTATTGACTCCGGCTTTTATTATTGTAATCGGAATTCGAACTGCACCCCAATACTGTATGAAGTTCAAAGTTTGTTAGTCCACGCCATAGTTTACTTAACGCAAAAAAGGAAGAATAACTATTGTCACCAACCAAACTTTAATCAAAAACAAAGAAATTGGTCTGCGAATCTTACTACCTAATATTTACCTAATCAACACATTCAGACAGACAGGGAGCATATTTCGTTAAATGTATAGGAAGCTCGCTGCACTCGCTTCAATGAAATTGTGTAAATAATAATTCAAAGCATTTTTTATTTAAGAAATCTCTTTCAAGGAGTCACTTTAAAAAGACCTCTTTTAAAGACAAAAAAAAACCTCTATTTCCCGACTAACTTTTTCTTTTTGGTGAAGGAAAAGTAATTAATGTAAGAAGCCATTATGAAATAAACTAATTCCCCTCAAAACCATTTAATTATGTTTCTCCTCAAAAGAGCAATTATGGTCCCTTAAATCTTTTAAACTTCGTGCACTTTTTCAATTATATTTAATTAAAACTTTCATCTACAAAATAAATATTATCATGATTCATTTTATTACTCAATTACCAATATTTATTAAAACAAGAAAGATAGTTTTTAAATATTTTAATTCGACAAACGATTTATTTATTCTCTCTTGCACTTAATATCTATTTATATAAAATAATTACAAGATAAAAGTGACTCGCTGTTTTTTCCGTTTGATCGGAAATTGGCCCAAACCTACTGAAAAAAATACATGTGGTGTCGCGGGACACCCGGTAAAAACGAAGTTCCTTACATTTTTCATTAAATATAAATTATAAAATCACACTGCTAAGTACGTATACATTGATAACTACTCAGTGATAGTAAAAATTATTTTTTAACTCTCAGTACCTACTAGGCCGCATTGATAGTATAAATTAATTTTTAACATCAGAAAGAAAGAAGAGAGGGACATCCCTTGGTGTCTCTCAAATTGTGCCCCTAACACAAATTGTGTACCTTATTGCAGTGTGCAAAAACACGGTATTACATTAATAATGTGTTTTGCCAGCCATGCTAGAATTGCGGTGAGACAGCACGCTCGTCTCTCATAGAGCTCTATATCTGATCTTCTTAATTTGGTAAAGGTCCAGAGTTGGATGGGCATCGTGGGGCCCCTGATGAGTCGGACGCGACGAAAAGATGCAGGACATGCCGAGCCAATATCTTTTTAACGTAATGTCTGATGTTGGAACAGTTCCTATGTGTCGAGCTAGCGTGGTGTCTCTCACAAATTGTGTAGCCTATTGCAGTGTGTTTTGCCAGCCAAACAAGTATGGCGGTATGAGAGCACGCCCGTCTCTGATAATTNAGACTCTAATTTAGTTAGCTAAATTTTAAGCGAGAGATTAAGTTAGCTGCACTGCTGCCAACTTGTATGTGGACTTAGTATTATAACATTCTCTTACACGTAGCATATATTTATACATAGAAAAAATATTGCTGAATTAAAATTAAATGACTACCTGTCCCTTTCTTCCTTAGGATTATTGAGATAGGAGAGTGGACTTCTGTTAATATTGGCATCAAGGATTTCTCCTCTAGTTACGAAGATTTTTCCTTCAGTCATACTTTCATGTGCTCTTCGGATGCTCTGGAAAATAAAAGAAAAAAAAAAATACTAGTAAAAGCGTTCTTTTCTTTTTTTTAATTAAAAAATAAACAAAATCTTTAACTAAATAATTCCTCACAAATAAACATAATTAGCTTAGCCAAAGAGGGTCGTAGTTAGAGACGTATATAAAAGAAAATATAAACAGAGGGTCGTAGTTAGAGAGGTGTATAAAAGAAAATATAAGCACTTTAAGTCTCATTTCCAATTCTAATTTCATTATATCAGTTTTTCAGGCATGAAGTGGAATTGACTTCAATATTGTTAATTTAATGACACACCTACACTCATTCTGTACTAATCTGATTAAACTCTCTTATTTAGAAATCTGTAATTAAAATCGTCGGCCCAATACACTGTGGATTTNCTTAAAATTATA
Source organism: Gerris buenoi (assembly GCA_001010745.2). Classification (NCBI taxonomy): domain Eukaryota; kingdom Metazoa; phylum Arthropoda; class Insecta; order Hemiptera; family Gerridae; genus Gerris; species Gerris buenoi. The sequence goes on from KZ651133.1 coordinate 434,558, forward strand.
GGTTAAAAAAACGGATAAAAATAGTTCTCGTTACTCGCAATCAAACCAGTATTAATCCGTCACTTAAGGTCTTACCCATGTTTCTATCTTCCCGTGGAATTATTATTTTCTTTTAAATATGTCAAGTACGTATAGTAGGGAACTTTTCACACTTTTCTCTTACAAAATATGATATAAAAAATGGTTTTTTGTTTTTTCCCAAAAAATAATTACGGAGATAGATTTTTCATATTTCAACATGAAACTTCCCCTCCCCCCATAATATCAACATGTTGGCCGTGAGGCCTCTAGCCTTTTTATTGTAATTCATTTATATATATAACTAAACACCTCTAACTATATACCGACTGAGTTGGACATAACATTAATGTGCTTGTCACAACCAGATGACTTTATTTCATACCTTTAGCGAACTTTAATAAACGAGATACAGCTGTATAAGGATAAAAAATGAAGTTTAAAAATCAATACCTGTAAAAGGTAGCTTATAAAATAGATATTAGGTCGGTGGGTAAAACTGAAGGCAAGAAGGAAAAGCGAGGCATAGTGATTTGAGCTGTTTTAAAGTCTAAATAGGGCGGCAATATTTATTCTCTAGAATGAACCAGATGTAACTGACTAGGGCACATAACTTGAAGCAGTATAAACATAAAGCCACATTTACACATTCGCACGAATGGCGAGGCGTATGTGTACTCGGGTACAATCGCCAATCGTCTCACCTCCCTCTGGGAGTGGTTTGTTTGAGACGAGTCGAATGTTGGGTATCAACGAGGCGAATACTCGGATCTGTAATTAAAATCGTCGGCCCAATACACTGTGGATTTTCCCAATAATAAGGACTTTGATATCTATGCAGACAGTTGAAATCCTACGCCAACAATTACCATGGGGATTTAAAAAGGGTGATTATGCCCTTCATTGTTACTTTCCCACAATCATCTAAATGATTGTTACTAGATAGAAATCATGGTCACTTAAAATTTAAATGTAGAGAAAGGTTAGGTAATTCCAGCTTATTAAATAGAGGTTTCGGAATTCCACCATTAAGAAGTTAAAATGGGAGAGGCTGAAAAAGGGTAATTAAACCACTGCGATTAAGGCCTCCCCATACTTATTATCGTATAACACTATTGCGTATACTATAGATTAGACTATTAGACAATCGGCGCAGACATAGCAACGTCTGGAGCGTTCCCTACAGCGCGTCATACGCGAGGTACTCCTCTAGTCTAGTATATTTATATATCAAGGGGTGTTTTCGTAGCACTTGATGCGCGCGGCACAGAGATGCTTGTGTGTCAGTCACGCACTATTCCTCTGAGAGCAGTATAGCCACTAACTCTCACGCGACTCGCCTATACTTTTGATCATTATGGCTCGAGCACCTTCAGTNTGTAAAGAGATTTACAACCACCTGCAAAATTCGATACTACGAACAGGATCATTTGCGTCCAATCCTTGTACAGCTGTGAAATAATAGGGATGCAATCCGTCCTTATTTAAGTAACTCTTCGCGATATTTTATCTATGAGTGTGACGGTGGGGTCGGTCCGAAAAAGGGCAAGAGCCTGCATTCGAAACGGAGGAATACGCTTTGATCTACTTCTAAACTACTTCTAAATGTCTTAATCCAATTATTCGTATCTAAAAGTGGTTTTTTATTGAAATTTATACGTAATAAATTTCCATTTAGAAAAATTGTTGTGGATTTTTCTTGTTCCATCCAAGCATTTTGATAGGTACACCGCACCTGCACCTGCTAAAAGCTTTGTGGGTACGTATTTTTTGCATTTAAACTTGAATTTCTCTATGAAATCTATACGGAATTGCAATGTTATTTATACCGTTCGAAAGAGTATTAAATGAAGAGTTTTTCTAGGGAAAATGGTGAGCGTTCAGTGAATATCATAAATTTTATTTTTTCTAATTTTTGAACGTTTGAACTGTTATTGCGGTGTTTAGGTAATCATTTCCAAAAATAAATATGCTCTGGTTTCAAAGGAAATTTAACGCTTATTCAAAAATATGGTCAAAAGTTAAAAAAAAATAAATAAATAATTATAATAATAGTAATAGATGGAGTGGAGAAAATTATTAGCGATTTTATTGGCAAAATAGTATATTATGTTACTAGGCTGTGAAGTGAGTTTTTTTCTTTACCGGCAATTACATTTACTGTCGAGCGAAGCGAGACAGGAAATATTGCCAAGGTAATACATATTAATACTAAATTTAAATCCAGTAATATATCATTTAATCAATTTGTTAATTTAATATTTTTTTTATAAACGATGTCCAACGAACTTATTCTTGGCATTGGTAAAATGAACATGTGTACAAAATTTCAAGTAAGTCAGTTAACTTTTACATAAGTTATTGCCATCGGTTGATTTCGTGACGGATTTTGCGTGGCGGTGATTTTGGTCGCTTTTTTTTTCGGATTCACTCCCGGGCCCAGAACGTGCCATAAGGAACTTCGTTCCAAAAAATGAAATTAACAATCTAATAGGTAGTCTTATACTCTATTTCTAGCACTATAGTCTTAATGCGAGTCCACACTATGCATATGAGGCCTGGCGACCTATGGCGGGCGTCACGTTCGCCACAGTACGATCGGGACGGCATGACGTCCTCCTTGCTTAAGTAGTTTGGACGTCCCGATCGGTACCGAACCATCCCATGTGTACCCGTACAGCAGTTTAATTCTGTTCAGTGAAGAGTGGTCATGATGAGTGATGATGAAAATGTTGTTAATGTTGCTGAAAATGTTGAAAATGTAATTGCTGCTTGAACCATCATTTGAGTATAGCTGCTGAAACGTCGTTTTTTCGCTCTCAGAGATTTTGGATTCGTACAACTATCTACTCGATGATGAGTACTGGTACTGGTAGATGAGTTGAATTGAACAGGAGCAACGAGGGATTCAGAAACTTTTAAAATAACTAATTTTGAGATTTAATTGAATATGATTAGACCGACAATCTCTATATATTCCTGAAGCTATATTCCTGCAAGTTAAGGCCTTGCAGCCACACTGTGTTTTTTTGCGACTGGAGATTTTTTACTATCTATTCATGTACACCATAAAGATATCAAATCAAAGACATCGGTTCGTCTGTACCACTTCTTTCTTCATTTCCCTCGAAAAGTGCCTTGGCCATTTTTCTTCTTTTTTTTAGCGTTGAACTTCTTTTTTCTCTATTTCAAATGAAACGCAAATTTTAGATAGATCGTATTGACTCCGGCTTTTATTATTGTAATCGGAATTCGAACTGCACCCCAATACTGTATGAAGTTCAAAGTTTGTTAGTCCACGCCATAGTTTACTTAACGCAAAAAAGGAAGAATAACTATTGTCACCAACCAAACTTTAATCAAAAACAAAGAAATTGGTCTGCGAATCTTACTACCTAATATTTACCTAATCAGTGAGGCCGATCGGAAAAACTACACAGTGAACTTCGGTTCGGTTCAGTTTGGCTTTTTCTTTGATCGGGACCGATTAGATACGGGTGGGATTCGGGTCCGCTTTTGGTAGGTCGCGTCGGCCCAAGCCGAATAATGACGATTGTTATGGTGTGGACCCACCTTTATACTCTTCTTTTTAGAGAAGAGTTTAAACCACAACTTTTTTTATAGTACAGAAATCCGATTATTCCAGAGAGACCTCAATAATTTTCTGATAACGTACAATTAATAAACTTTGAATTTATATCTTATATCTAAAATTATTTATATTTAAATTTTTTATTCTTAATCGATTTGCAGGATTGAGACTTAACAGTCATTTATATAATGAAAACATCGCTTTTGAATAGTTTGGAATAGCTGGGTTGAAACTAGTTTAGCCAGGTTGAACTAGTTTGACAAATATTTTAAAACTAATTCCTTTTCATCTGTACTTTTGGTGATACGGAGAGTCCTTGGTCCCATCAAATCCGGATAAATGAGACTCTAATTTAGTAAGCTAAATTTTAAGCGAGACTCTAATTTAGTTAGCTAAATTTTAAGCGAGACTCTAATTTAGTTAGCTAAATTTTAAGCGAGAGATTAAGTTAGCTGCACTGCTGCCAACTTGTATGTGGACTTAGTATTATAACATTCTCTTACACGTAGCATATATTTATACATAGAAAAAATATTGCTGAATTAAAATTAAATGACTACCTGTCCCTTTCTTCCTTAGGATTATTGAGATAGGAGAGTGGACTTCTGTTAATATTGGCATCAAGGATTTCTCCTCTAGTTACGAAGATTTTTCCTTCAGTCATACTTTCATGTGCTCTTCGGATGCTCTGGAAAATAAAAGAAAAAAAAAAATACTAGTAAAAGCGTTCTTTTCTTTTTTTTAATTAAAAAATAAACAAAATCTTTAACTAAATAATTCCTCACAAATAAACATAATTAGCTTAGCCAAAGAGGGTCGTAGTTAGAGAGGTATATGAAAGAAAATATAAGCACTTTAAGTCTCATTTCCAATTCTAATTTCATTATATCAGTTTTTCAGGCATGAAGTGGAATTGACTTCAATATTGTTAATTTAATGACACACCTACACTCATTCTGTACTAATCTGGTTAAACTCTCTTATTTAGAAATCTGTAATTAAAATCGTCGGCCCAATACACTGTGGATTTTCCCAATAATAAGGACTTTGATATCTATGCAGACAGTTGAAATCCTACGCCAACAATTACCATGGGGATTTAAAAAGGGTGATTATGCCCTTCATTGTTACTTTCCCACAATCATCTAAATGATTGTTACTAGATAGAAATCATGGTCACTTAAAATTTAAATGTAGAGAAAGGTTAGGTAATTCCAGCTTATTAAATAGAGGTTTCGGAATTCCACCATTAAGAAGTTAAAATGGGAGAGGCTGAAAAAGGGTAATTAAACCACTGCGATTAAGGCCTCCCCATACTTATTATCGTATAACACTATTGCGTATACTATAGATTAGACTATTAGACAATCGGCGCAGACATAGCAACGTCTGGAGCGTTCCCTACAGCGCGTCATACGCGAGGTACTCCTCTAGTCTAGTATATTTATATATCNGAACGCTTGGGCGGATAACGTTGTCCAACGAACTTGTTCTGGGCATTGGTAAAATGAACATGTGTACTAAATTTCAACTAAATTGGTCATCTTTTACACAAGATATCGCCATCGGTAGATTTCGTAGCGGATTTTTCGTGACGGTGATTTCATGACGGTGATATTGTGACGGTGATTTTGGTAGTTTTTTTTTTCGGATTCACTCCCGGGCTCCAGAACGTGCCATAAGGAACTTCGTTCCAATAAATAAGCCATTTTTTTGCTCTTCTAACATTTATAATAAACATATTATAGATACACTTGAGAATAGATCAAATCAGCAGAACACTCTGGCAATCCATATAAATCGTTCTCCTCGTGCTTATATAAGGATGTAAAGCATAAGTTGTTGACAAGCTTAAAAGTACAAAGGCCATTTTATACCTCACTTAAACATTCGCACTCGTGAATTTTCTCGCGAGTAGCATTCTTCCGTTCGTCCCCACAACGCGAATCGTCCATTTGACACTCGCCGAGTATTCGCCTCGTTGATACCCAACATTCGACTCGTCTCAAACAAACCACTCCCAGAGGGAGGTGAGACGATTGGCGATTGTACCCGAGTACACATACGCCTCGCCATTCGTGCGAATGTGTAAATGTGGCTTTATGTTTATACTGCTTCAAGTTATGTGCCCTAGTCAGTTACATCTGGTTCATTCTAGAGAATAAATATTGCCGCCCTATTTAGACTTTAAAACAGCTCAAATCACTATGCCTCGCTTTTCCTTCTTGCCTTCAGTTTTACCCACCGACCTAATATCTATTTTATAAGCTACCTTTTACAGGTATTGATTTTTAAACTTCATTTTTTATCCTTATACAGCTGTATAAGGATAAAAAATGAAGTTTAAAAATCAATACCTGTAAAAGGTAGCTTATAAAATAGATATTAGGTCGGTGGGTAAAACTGAAGGCAAGAAGGAAAAGCGAGGCATAGTGATTTGAGCTGTTTTAAAGTCTAAATAGGGCGGCAATATTTATTCTCTAGAATGAACCAGATGTAACTGACTAGGGCACATAACTTGAAGCAGTATAAACATAAAGCCACATTTACACATTCACACGAATGGCGAGGCGTAAGTGTACTCGGGTACAATCGCCAATCGTCTCACCTCTCACCTCCCTCTGGGAGTGGTTTGTTTGAGACGAGTCGAATGTTGGGTATCAACGAGGCGAATACTCGGCGAGTGTCAAATGGACGATTCGCGTTGTGGGGACGAACGGAAGAATGCTACTCGCGAGAAAATTCACGAGTGCGAATGTTTAAGTGAGGTATAAAATGGCCTTTGTACTTTTAAGCTTGTCAACAACTTATGCTTTACATCCTTATATAAGCACGAGGAGAACGATTTATATGGATTGCCAGAGTGTTCTGCTGATTTGATCTATTCTCAAGTGTATCTATAATATGTTTATTATAAATGTTAGAAGAGCAAAAAAATGGCTTATTTATTGGAACGAAGTTCCTTATGGCACGTTCTGGAGCCCGGGAGTGAATCCGAAAAAAAAAACTACCAAAATCACCGTCACAATATCACCGTCATGAAATCACCGTCACGAAAAATCCGCTACGAAATCTACCGATGGCGATATCTTGTGTAAAAGATGACCAATTTAGTTGAAATTTAGTACACATGTTCATTTTACCAATGCCCAGAACAAGTTCGTTGGACAACGTTATCCGCCCAAGCGTTCACGCGCAACGCTCGCGTAAACGTACACTTCAAATTTAAAATTAGAATTTTTGGACGGGAAAAATTTCTAACTTCATCTATTTAATGAGACAAACAACAACGTAAAATGAACACCGACACTGCTATGAAGTGATAAAGATCGCTAAATTTATTAAACAGTTGCATTAAACAGTTAAACAGTGCATTAAACAGTTGCATTGTTATTAAACAGTTGCATGTCAGAGTCCGACGCATTCACTTCGGCTCCTGCTTTAACAACTCTTTTACCCTAGAAATAGTTATTATTTTATTTTCATTTTTAGTCAGATGGTGTATTAAGTAGTTTTCTTTTCTTTTCTTAAATTTAATTTAAATCGGAAGTCTTTTTAGTTATTATTTTATAGTTTTTAATTTAGTAATAGTGCTAATAAGAAGATAAGCTGTTCGGACGGAGCTCGTTGGGACGGCCTCTTATCGCCAAGGCCAAGGTCACCCGCACACCTCTAAAAGGTAAACATCAACAATTTAATCTTAAAAATATGACTAAGACTGTTGGGAGTCAGAGAAAGAGACGACGGAGGTCGAAAACATCTTCATCCAAACCTTCCAAAGTGACCGTTATCGACGGACTGGCACGCGCTCCCTCCCCCGCAACTTCTGACTCAAGGCCTAACACCCCAGTCCTACCGACTATGTCCGGCGCCGTATGCGGAGAGACAACTACCAGACCCGCCACACATCCACGTATTGAGGGTCAATCAACAGAAAATAATGTTTGTACTCCAAACCCATACGGAGTGTTGTCACAGAGAGAGGAAACGAACTCCACGGTCCTCCCTCAACCAAATAGCCCTAAACCCCCACCAATATACGTCAAAAATATTAATAACTTCGGTCTATTCGTACAACGACTACGACACCTAATAGGAGCCAATGGATTCACTTATAAGGCCAGGGCTAACGACTTTGCAATCCATTGCAATGAGATAGAAGGATACAGGAAAGCTGTAGATTCTCTTCGAACCGAAAATGTGCCCTTCCACACGTACCAGCCAAAAGAAGAGAAAGCCTATAGAGTAGTTATACGACATCTACACCATTCTACTCCACCAGATGTGATAAAGAACGAGCTTCAAGAACTCGGATTCATAGTGCGCAATATAACCAATGTAAAAAAAGGAAACTCTGCCCTATCCCTCTTTTTTATTGACTTGGAGCCGAATTCCAAGAATAAAGAAGTGTTTAATGTCTACTATATTCCATAGCAGAATAAAAGAATATAAATATAAACGCAAGGAAATTGTGCAATGCAAGAATTGTCAGTCTTACCTTCACACGAAAAGCTATTGCAACCATGCCCCTAGATGTGTTAAGTGCGCCGGGCCCCACTTGACTGAAAGTTGCAAAAAGAAGCCAGAGGAACAACCTAAATGCGCTCTTTGCAATGGCAATCACCCGGCCAACTATAAAGGTTGTACAGTTCACAAAGAACTACAACAAAAAATAAGAAAAACAAACCAGATCAAAGTAGCTGTAAAACAATCTCACGAACTTCAACAATCGTACCCTAGTGATAGCTCTAAGCAAGCAATATCGTCATCCACACAACCTACAAGCCATCAAGCCCCAGTACCGTCATCCACGCAACCTACAAGCCATCAAGCCCCAGTACCAGAAACTAATCAAACTAACACAAAAATTGTGCCTGAAATTAGTTATGCCGCTGCCACTTCAGGTGTAACTCTACGACCAAGTGTTCCCACCTTTATTCCACCTCCTACTCCAGCTGCCGATATAACGGCCACTCTCCAAAGCTTTCGCATTTTGACATAAAAAATTACACAACATACAGAACAGATCACCCTGATAACACTGCACACTGGGGTAGTGCGATCCTAATACGGAATTCTATCTCCCATTATCCTTTACCACCTACTTGCACAGACTCTATTCAGTGTACTTCCTTATCCTTAAACTCTTTACCATTCAAATTCACAATCTCCTCAATATATTGCCCTCCAAACCATCCTATTTCCCAACAAGACTTCCTTTCTTTATTCCAATCCTTAGGACCCAAATTTATTGCAGGCGGAGATTACAACGCAAAACATCCTCAGTGGGGATGTCGAGCACGTAATCCCCGTGGTGTCACTCTCCTAAACGCTCTTTCCTCTACAAACTTCACTATCCTTTCTCCTGATGAATATACTTACTTTCCTACAGATTCCAATAAACTTCCAGATATCCTAGATTATTTCATTTCAACTCCCATTCCCCAACTTCACCCCACTGCCTCAGTCCTTGACGAACTCTCCTCAGACCATAGCCCTGTACTTCTCACCCTAGATATTAACCCTCCTTTATGTCCTCCAAAACCTCGACTGATTAACGGACGAGTTGACTGGGACTTTTTTCGGACACTAGTAGACGAAAGACTAGACCTTAGAATTTCACTGAAAANAAATTACGGCTCATTTTCTTTTAATTCCTTAAATATTGCAGATAGAAAAAAAAGTTTCAAATAAAAAATGAAGAAAACAATAAACTAAACAACTTTTATTCTTATAAGATTCTCTCTAAACCTAATAGGTTTTACGTTATAGACGATCTGGTGTTATTAGTCCGTGCAATGAATAAAAAAATCATGAGGGACCATACCTAGAATTCATAGTAGTTTTGGAAACGGAATAACTTTTGGTTTTTTGGGTCGCTGACCCCGAATTTTGAATTTCTCAACTAAAATCCCCCCCTCCAACCAAAAAAATTGTATTTTTAAAAAATAAATATACTTTCTGATTTAGAGAGAAAATAAAAAGATATTCTTAAAGAAGGCAAAATTTTCAACCAACATTTTTATTTTATGACATTTTGATGTAGGACAAAAGGAGTGGCGCTGGTGCGCCTCAGAAAATTTCCCTCGGCTCGGCGGAGCTGCAAGCACTAAGTTTCGCAAGGAGTGTCAGGATCCAATGGAAGATGTTTAATATGTTTTACATTTTCAAAATTTAGGGGGGTTGTGGAGGAGGCAATTTTTGTGAGAAATAAAATCTTGGATTCAGCAACCTATAACACGTACTATGAGTATAATAGTACGTATAAGCGGAGTTGCGTAACTTAGTGCGTGCAGCCCCGCCGTGCTGAGGCATATTTT
>KZ651133.1:445462-455848 GCA_001010745.2 Gerris buenoi
ATCTTTTTTAATGAACCCATTATAACTCCACGTTTATATTTTGTCAGATGATATAAAACAGTACTAACAATATATAGAATAAATTTGGAAACTTTTGAAAATGTACTTTTTGAAAAAATTAAAGAACAAGTTTGATTTAATTTTTATTTGACCTGGAATTAAATTTAAATTTTTTTCAATAAACACATTATCACTCCACGTTTATATTTTGTCAGATGATTTAAAACAATACTAACTATATATAGAATAAATGAGAAAACTTTTGAAAATGTACTTTTTGAAAAAATAAAAATAAAAATTTTGATTTAATTTTTATTTGACCTGGAATTAAATTTAATTTTTTTTCAATGAACCCATTATCACTCCACGTTTATATTTTGTCATATGATTTAAAACAATACTAACTATACATAGAATAAATGTGAAAATTTTTGAAAATGTACTTTTTGAAAAAATAAAAATAAAAATTTTGATTTAATTTTTATTTGACCTGGAATTAAATTTAAATTTTATTCAATGAACCCATTATCACTCCACGTTTATATTTTGTCAGATGATTTAAAACAATACTAACTATATGTAGAATAAATGTTGAAACTTTTAAAAATGTAGTTTTTGAAATAATAAAAAATAATAATTTTGATCTAATTTTTATTTGACCTGGAATAAAATTTAATTTTTTTGCAATGAACCTATTATCACTCCCCGTTTATAAGTTGTCGGATGATTTAAAACAATACTAACTATATATAGAATAAATGTGAATATTTTTGACAATGTACTTTTTGAAAAAATAAAAATCAAAATTTTGATTAATTTTTAATTGACCTGGAATTAAATTTAATTTTTTTTCAATGAACCCATTATCACTCCACGTTTACATTTTGTCAGATGATTTAAAACAATACTAACTATAATATATATTATAATTTTGTTAATTTATATTTTTCAGGAGCTTTCTTTTTCTTTTCTTATATTTTGTAGAATATAGAAGAATGCCTTTAATTTTATCTAATTTAAATTTAATGATGTGTATTTTTTTATTTTATCTTTCAATTTTCTAAATAGTGTACATTTTATTTAAGTGACAACCCTTTGTATAAAACTGTTCCAGTTTTTTAAACAAATAAAGATTATTATTATTATCAGTACAGAAACTTAGCTTTATATAATATGTTGGTAAATTATTCTTTTACTAAACCTGGTGCAAACCCTTCATATATATTTTTAATAATTTACATGACAATTTTTAGGCTTTCATTCCTGTGTTTGTCTGTCACTCTGTACGGCCAATTACCCAATAACCCAATAACTTCCAATAACTTTTGAATCAGAAGGGATGTAAACATGAAACTTGGCAGTATTAAATGTCGTTTCGACACTCACACATAAAATATATAGCGAACTCAAAATGATCAGCTCTTAGAATTCAAAATGTCGGAAAACTCGAAAATATTGTGACCCCCGAGGTACCCCTCCTTTTAGTAAGACGTAAAAATTGTTTAATTTTCTGATGTTACGAGAAATATGCAAATATGCTGTCTTTAATATGTAGGGACAAACTCAATTATAATTCCATATTAAATTGTTATGTATATAGGTTTATGTATGGTGAGGAAAAGTTCCGAGACGCTTTGCATCCGATGGCGGGTATAAAGGCAATGAAATATTTGACAATTAAAAAGTTTATTCCAACATATAATTTGTTCTAGTAACTTTGTGAATCAGTGAGTTCGTTAATCTGGCTAGGACAAGATATCTTAAAATATTATTGCCGTAATTCACCATGTAAGCCATTAAATTTATTTGCAGGTACAGTTATTATTACAAAACATTTAAGAAATGGTATTGTTATTATAATAGTTGTCACTATTAGTACAAACAACATAAATAATGTTCTATCAAACAGCACTACTGAATTCATTGGACAACTGAAGATGAATACCACTAGAGACTAACAAGTCAAGGGCAATTCAAAACATAATACAGCAATCGATTATCTGAATTCGAACTTACCCTGACAATTCCTTCAACGTATCCATTAAAAGTTTCCTTGACGAATCCGAAAGAGTTGAGATCGAAGGCAATGTCCATGAGGAAACCTCCTGGTGTGGAGTGAGTATGAGTTCCACTCAGCATTAAGTTCTGTTCGGTATATTCATCTCCGAATTCTCCTTTGAGTCTATCAAGCACCTATTTAACAAAAAAATAACTTATCAGACAACATAAGTAGGCATGGGGACAGGTTAGCCAGACTTTGTGACGTTAGCACACATTAAATATAAGAATAAATAAAAGAAAAGCACATTATGCTATACGTCCAATTTTTTAGGTTTACCTAAACCCTTGATAGCCCAGAAGAGCGTTCAAAAAGTTTCTGACTAACATCAAGATAGCATTTTGAGTACAATTTAATCTTTTAGTGCATTTTAAGAATACGTGGTGTGTTCAAAACNGTACCCCTCCTTTTAGTAAGACGTAAAAATTGTTTAATTTTCTGATGTTATGCAAATCTGAAATATGCAAATATGCTGTCTTTAATATGTAGGGACAAACTCAATTATAATTCCATATTAAATTGTTATGTATATAGGTTTATGTATGGTGAGGAAAAGTTCCGAGACGCTTTGCATCCAATGGCGGGTATAAAGGCAATGAAATATTTGACAATTAAAAAGTTTATTCCAACATATAATTTGTTCTAGTAACTTTGTGAATCAGTGAGTTCGTTAATCTGGCTAGGACAAGATATCTTAAAATATTATTGCCGTAATTCACCATGTAAGCCATTAAATTTATTTGCAGGTACAGTTATTATTACAAAACATTTAAGAAATGGTATTGTTATTATAATAGTTGTCACTATTAGTACAAACAACATAAATAATGTTCTATCAAACAGCACTACTGAATTCATTGGACAACTGAAGATGAATACCACTAGAGACTAACAAGTCAAGGGCAATTCAAAACATAATACAGCAATCGATTATCTGAATTCGAACTTACCCTGACAATTCCTTCAACGTATCCATTAAAAGTTTCCTTGACGAATCCGAAAGAGTTGAGATCGAAGGCAATGTCCATGAGGAAACCTCCTGGTGTGGAGTGAGTATGAGTTCCACTCAGCATTAAGTTCTGTTCGGTATATTCATCTCCGAATTCTCCTTTGAGTCTATCAAGCACCTATTTAACAAAAAAATAACTTATCAGACAACATAAGTAGGCATGGGGACAGGTTAGCCAGACTTTGTGACGTTAGCACACATTAAATATAAGAATAAATAAAAGAAAAGCACATTATGCTATACGTCCAATTTTTTAGGTTTACCTAAACCCTTGATAGCCCAGAAGAGCGTTCAAAAAGTTTCTGACTAACATCAAGATAGCATTTTGAGTACAATTTAATCTTTTAGTGCATTTTAAGAATACGTGGTGTGTTCAAAACGTATCTGACCTTAATTTTTATTGGCCAAACAAAGGATGAAGCTGTGGGGGCGGGGCTTGGTGTACGGTTGCAGGCATGCCTAGTGAGAATGCTCATTTTTTTGTACGTCTGCAACACAAGTCAGTCGGCGGTAGGCTATTAATTAGTGAGCCAGTGCGAGTGATTGTCGTCGCATTTTTCTTTCTGACAAAATAACAGAAAAAGTCGAACAGCGTACTACATCCATTTTTTTTTTTTTTTGGCGATTCTCACTTGTTAAATCTTGCGGATTTTTCCATTTGAATTCCATTGAATAGCCTACCGCCGACTGACCCTTGTTGCAGACGTACAAAGAAATGAACATTCTCACTAGACATGCCTACAACCGTACACCAAGCCCCGCCTCCACAGCTTCCTTTGTTTGGCCAATAAAAATTAAGGTCGGATACTTTTTGATCACACCACGTATGTGGTCGGCGGGACTTAGCTTGGCAATTGGCGTTTGAAAAAAGGAAAGAGTGGAAAGAGGCCATATCATACCCATTACAATGGATAATGAGATTTTCATGATCCTGAGTACAAAATTAGTTAATAGAAAATGTTAGTTTGTTAGTTATTCAAATATAACTCCAAATCAAAGTGGTCCCCCATTAAGTGACAAAGTAACATCAACTTGATTTTCGCTCTAATAACTACTTTTGTACTCAGGAGCATAGAAATCACATTTCCTATCATAATGGGCGGAACATGGCAACTCTCTACCGGTTTGTTGTTTTAAATGCATATTTCCAAGCTATGCTCCGCTGACGATCTTAGCCGACTACATATTCTTAAATGGCAACATAAAATTAACTTATACTCAAAATTCTAGCTTGATGTTAGTCAGAAACATTTGTGCACGCTATCCCCTGGACTATAAAGTCTTCCTTCCCCCTCTCTCACTCTGAGAAGTTAAGGTTTCTAAGTAAAATTTAAACGTCAGAATCATTGCATTGTGCGATATTGGAACTAAAAACTGAGAATTAATTTAATTAGGTTCGAGTAAATATTAATTGTTTTAACGAATAACCGTGACTCTTAGTTATCCGCCATACAAAAATGTACGGAGTATATAAAAACACGTAATGTATAAAAAAGACATATTTTATAAAATACTTGTTATCTACAAAATAATATGTCTTTGTCTATGGATTGGTTCTGTAAGCGGTCCTTTATCTAACTTGTTGTTAGAAGACTTATGTCTTTCATATACTTGATATTATATAGATAGCTGCATCTCTTCCACTCCCTCCTAACTCTTAATTTTATAGCTTAAAAACAGCCAATCTGTACTTACTTCACTATTTGTACTTAGAGGAATTAAGGAGAAAAGCATTTTTATCATTGAAGCGAGGGTCTTGCAATAAATATGTAGGTATTGAATATAGAGAAAAAATTATATCATGATGGGTTTATAGTTAAGAGGGTTTAAAGTTAAGAGGTGCGGCTGAAGTGGTTGTATAGGGAACAGTCCTACTCTCTATAGCTACTCGGCCTCAGTTTGAATTTGAAATATTATAAATATATCACTTCACTACGCAAAAACGTCTGTTTTTTGTTTGTCTCATTGAATAGATGAAGTTAGAATTTTTTCCCGACTTAAAACCATAGCTTCATTGTAATGCGGTAGAAATTGCCATATTGTAATTCTAAAGCGAACACATCATTAAATATTAGATATGGAAAGTCTAGAGGCCATCTTAAAGGAATAACATAACTTATCTCTTCGCGAAACTTGATATTTGTTTATTTAACAAAGCGAGTTTCATAAGGGCATCGACAAACTTTTTCATAATATGTTTTGTATATAGACACATTCTATACATAAATTATCTCAAAAAAATGTATGCTAAATAAATATATTATTAAGTTATTATCAATTCCAAGGTAAACTTTTTAATAAAAAAGATTTGCTTCAGAGTATCCTAGACAGAAATACATTTTAGACTGTCAGGTCTGATTATGACCCCACTTCTTCATCTATGAGCACTAATATCCTAGACACTTGATTTTTTTCTGAAATGCGAGTTATTGGAACTAAATTTCTTATGGCATGTTACAGCGTCTGAGCCCGGGAGTGAATTAAAAAAATCGGCCGTCACAAAACCGAGCGTCACGAAATCCACCGATGACGATATCTTAAGTACAAGTTGATCGATTTAATTGAAATTTGGTACACATGTTATTTTACCAATGCCCTGGACGAATTTGTTGGACAACGTTATCCGCACAAGCGTTCACGCGCAACGCTCGCGTAAACGTTAACTTCAAATGTACAATTGGAATTTTAAGATGGGGAAAAATTCTAACTTCATCTACTATGAGACAAACAATTATTATTATTATTAGAACCGGGGACCGAGCGCCTATGGCGCTTGAAAGAAAGAGCTTTTTTTTTTTTTAAATGTGATGGAAAAATTAAGAAACAATACCATTTTAAGGCATATTATTAAGTATGCTTGGTTATCTAATAAGTATAAAGCCAAAGGATCGAAATTAAATTTTATTTATTAAATGTATCCAGTTATTTTAGTCCTAAATATGAATATGGCTTTTTTGTTCCTGAGCTTGAATTTTTTTGTTTGCTACATTTTGACGTTCTAAAGACATATTGAAAGTAGGCAACATGAGCGTGGTCGCGTTAATAGAATTCAATACTCTTTACTCTTTTAATACTTCTTTCTTTAAAATTTGTCATACCACATTCCATGTTCAAGGTGGGAACACTGCTGAGATGTTCGTTACCTGTAAAACAATGTTTCGCTATTGCGATTGTCACGATTGTCACTGTAACAATTACCTCTGTTAATATTAAAGCACTGGAAGCACAAATATTTTCAAACTACATCCGAACAATCTTGAAATGTCGCTCGTAAATATAGAATAACGGTTCCCACACTTGCTCATAAAAATGACGTAGTTTCGTGAGTGAAATTTTAAATCTTCAATTTTGATTTGATCCTCAATTTGTCTCCGAACCAGAGGAAGTAAGATTTATGTAAAATATGTGAAACGTTATGCGGAGACGGATACTAAATATTCATAGACATTCTTTGCCCATTAATCGGCACACCGTCCACTGTACGTATAAATGGATCAGACTTTTTTTGAAGGAAATTTTGTTATCTATAATTTCGATAACCACCTTGATGAGTGCATTGATTAGTAGTCAAGCAAGATATTCGCAAAAACCCGAATTTCTTGACATCTATTTACGCGTTTACGATCTCGTTCAATGTTTTCTGAACGTCAAAATGAAGCGCAAACAAAAAAAATAAAATAAAATAGATTTGTAGGTCTTCAAATAGATAAAATAACTTGCCAAGATAGTAGCCGACAATTTTATCAAAACTAAACAAAATTTTTTGGATTATTATATTTTTGAATTGTTATCCATTGATAGCTGTCACTTTTAATTATGACATGTAATGTAAACAAACCGGTAACCGCCCGGTCCCGTGTTTTTGTTTACCTTATGGGTTAACTTTTTTCCGCATCTGTACTTCTTTAATTGTACCCGCACAAAGCGAAAACCAAATCAATTCCCTTGATATTGGGCTCATTTTTCTTCTCTCACCGTCCTCTACACGTGGACATTTCGTTGGCTCGGTTTTGATTCGTCGTTACCGAGATCCCAGGTACAAACTTTTGTGCTTCTATAAGTTAAAGATTATCTANATAGACACATTCTATACATAAATTATCTCAAAAAAATGTATGCTAAATAAATATATTATTAAGTTATTATCAATTCCAAGGTAAACTTTTTAATAAAAAAGATTTGCTTCAGAGTATCCTAGACAGAAATACATTTTAGACTGTCAGGTCTGATTATGACCCCACTTCTTCATCTATGAGCACTAATATCCTAGACACTTGATTTTTTCCTGAAATGCGAGTTATTGGAACTAAATTTCTTATGGCATGTTACAGCGTCTGAGCCCGGGAGTGAATTAAAAAAATCGGCCGTCACAAAACCGAGCGTCACGAAATCCACCGATGACGATATCTTAAGTACAAGTTGATCGATTTAATTGAAATTTGGTACACATGTTATTTTACCAATGCCCTGGACGAATTTGTTGGACAACGTTATCCGCACAAGCGTTCACGCGCAACGCTCGCGTAAACGTTAACTTCAAATGTACAATTGGAATTTTAAGATGGGGAAAAATTCTAACTTCATCTACTATGAGACAAACAATTATTATTATTATTAGAACCGGGGACCGAGCGCCTATGGCGCTTGAAAGAAAGAGCTTTTTTTTTTTTTAAATGTGATGGAAAAATTAAGAAACAATACCATTTTAAGGCATATTATTAAGTATGCTTGGTTATCTAATAAGTATAAAGCCAAAGGATCGAAATTAAATTTTATTTATTAAATGTATCCAGTTATTTTAGTCCTAAATATGAATATGGCTTTTTTGTTCCTGAGCTTGAATTTTTTTGTTTGCTACATTTTGACGTTCTAAAGACATATTGAAAGTAGGCAACATGAGCGTGGTCGCGTTAATAGAATTCAATACTCTTTACTCTTTTAATACTTCTTTCTTTAAAATTTGTCATACCACATTCCATGTTCAAGGTGGGAACACTGCTGAGATGTTCGTTACCTGTAAAACAATGTTTCGCTATTGCGATTGTCACGATTGTCACTGTAACAATTACCTCTGTTAATATTAAAGCACTGGAAGCACAAATATTTTCAAACTACATCCGAACAATCTTGAAATGTCGCTCGTAAATATAGAATAACGGTTCCCACACTTGCTCATAAAAATGACGTAGTTTCGTGAGTGAAATTTTAAATCTTCAATTTTGATTTGATCCTCAATTTGTCTCCGAACCAGAGGAAGTAAGATTTATGTAAAATATGTGAAACGTTATGCGGAGACGGATACTAAATATTCATAGACATTCTTTGCCCATTAATCGGCACACCGTCCACTGTACGTATAAATGGATCAGACTTTTTTTGAAGGAAATTTTGTTATCTATAATTTCGATAACCACCTTGATGAGTGCATTGATTAGTAGTCAAGCAAGATATTCGCAAAAACCCGAATTTCTTGACATCTATTTACGCGTTTACGATCTCGTTCAATGTTTTCTGAACGTCAAAATGAAGCGCAAACAAAAAAAATAAAATAAAATAGATTTGTAGGTCTTCAAATAGATAAAATAACTTGCCAAGATAGTAGCCGACAATTTTATCAAAACTAAACAAAATTTTTTGGATTATTATATTTTTGAATTGTTATCCATTGATAGCTGTCACTTTTAATTATGACATGTAATGTAAACAAACCGGTAACCGCCCGGTCCCGTGTTTTTGTTTACCTTATGGGTTAACTTTTTTCCGCATCTGTACTTCTTTAATTGTACCCGCACAAAGCGAAAACCAAATCAATTCCCTTGATATTGGGCTCATTTTTCTTCTCTCACCGTCCTCTACACGTGGACATTTCGTTGGCTCGGTTTTGATTCGTCGTTACCGAGATCCCAGGTACAAACTTTTGTGCTTCTATAAGTTAAAGATTATATATATATATATATATTTAGTAAAACCAACACCGACATCGCTATGGTGTGTTAAAGATCGTTAAATTTATTAAAGCGGACCAACACCTTTAAAATAGAGAAAACAACGTTTTTACGGATATCTTACGTTTTAACGTAACGATTATAATAAAACTTCATACACATCGTCTAAAGAACAATTGAAACAGGTGTGTAAAACTTCAACCTATTACAAGCAGATGTTTTTGTGAGGCGAAGTGAAATATTTTAAAATGAGTCTGGCCAGGAAGTAAGGATTTGGGAAAACTTGATTAACTTTAATCTTAATAGCCAATACATATTTATTGCAAGACGCTCTTTTCAATGATAAAAATATGTTTTTCTTTTAATTTTTCCTAAACTCCACTAAGTACAAATAATAGTTATAGTTACTTTCAATTTTGTCTCTTTTCTAACTCCGTCATGTATAAGTAGTTAGTATCGTATACGAAGCAGTGTTATTTTATAATTTATATAAAATAAGGAAAAGCGTAAGGAACTACGTTCCTTCCAGGTGTCCTACGAAACCTCATGTATTTTTTTTTTATTTTTGCGGGGTATTATAAAGGTCACTTCATAGATGTTTTTTTTTACTTAAATTTTAAGAAACGTTTTAGAAAAAACACGATTTCCGCCACACACTTAAATTAATTTCTCGATTTTGCTTCGGATTATTTTACTTCTTAAAAAATAAAATTTATTTAGATCTCCACAAATCCACTATATAAGTGCATGATTTTTGAAATTTCATATTGTTAAGTATTATATTATTAAAGTATAATACTGGAATATAAGTTATATAACATAAGTTATATAACATAAGTTATATAACATAAGTTATATAATATAAGGAATATAACATAAGAACAGAATAAGATTTATTTTGATATTTTTTGCATTTTCATTATCATGTAAAGCATAAAATATAATAAATCAGTAAATACATAACACATATGCAATAGCATTTTCCTGTCATTGTGATGATTAATATCTCTATTTACTACTCATATGAGAGAAAAAGATATTAAATAATTAAACAAACAAAATAAATAACCAAAGTATAGTGAGCGTAGAATAGAGAGAAATATTTTTGTTATTTTCCTTTATAATTATAATCAGCATAATATTATTGAAATCAGTCTCCCTGAGTTTTCTCACAAAGACAATATATAAATATAAAAAAAATGAATAAAATATAAATATAATGTATTTTAATTTTAAATGAGTCATTGAATATTCTTCGAACCTGTTATTTGAATAATTTAACTTTACAATTATATAAAAAAAAAATACAGAATTAATTTTTTTTTTTTAAAATACAGAATTTTTATTAAAATGAAACATTATATTTATATTTT
>KZ651133.1:459464-475209 GCA_001010745.2 Gerris buenoi
GTTCCGAATTTATTTACTTCATATAAATGACAACCATCTAGAGAGCTGGGGGCCGATTCTGTAACTTTGAAACCTCCCTTTTCATGTTGTTATTTATCAAATTTTTGTTATGAAAATGCGTGCGCAACCTGACATACTGAATCTAAAACTTTGTCTGTTGTTATATAAGGAGAAATTGATATATAAGGTTTGATATATATCCACTCAAAATTGTTGTTGATATAATTCGTCAGGTTATGTTGTTATATATCAAATGCTAGAAACCAAAACAAAGTGACACAATTATTGATGTTTTCATTATCTTTTGTGGTTTTCTGACAGAAATGACTATAAAATAGCCAATAAAAAGTACGCTTGTCAATCCGTAGTTCAGTATACGGCCATATACAGCGCTGGTATCACTTTACAGATTCACTACATTATATAACAACACTTTGATATATAGCCAGTGCCGGATTTCCCACTAGGCACTATAGGCACGTGCCTAAGGGCGGCAGCGGCCGCGGAGCTATTGCTTGACTTTTTGCTATTGCTTGAGTTTTCAGCAATAAAGGAAAGAAGAAAACCAATTTATATTATACCTTAAGTAGTAAACCAATTTACCATATCTAAGTAAATTTAAATATGTCAACACTTTTGCAGTGAGTTAATTTGTTTTTTTAATATTCTTTTCTCTACAGGGTGACCCACGATACAATTTCATAAAGAAACTCAGATTTTATGGATCAAATGCCACAAAAAATATCGAGTAAGCATATGCCCATATCTCGACAGTCTCGAGATATCGATTTATTTCTTTTTTAAAGTGCTTCGCGAAAATTTTCAAAATGCCTAATATCACAAAAACTAAATGAGATAGAGAAATTGAGCTAAGGGCCAATTTTAAAGAGCATAAAAAAACCTATCAGAATCATTAATTTATTTCCAAATTCTCAGCTGCTAAGGATCTTTTAAGTTCTGTTACATTTGAAAATTTGGATTTTTTAAAAAGTGACCGCAAAATTCCTGAGCGCATTTCTCTTAATTGAGGGATGTTAGAAGTGTGGCGTTTTCAGAAAAAACTTCTGCTTTTTCCAAGCTTTCAAATGATATAATTAAAGAATAAGATCAACGGTCTATTTTTTGAATTATGGGGGATTTAATGTTACCTGACGTGAAATTTTTTGGTCAGGATCACAACCAATTCTAGTACAAATGCAAAAAAGGTTTCCCCCCCAAAAAAAGCACAACACTAAGTGTTTATTATAGAAAATTTGACGCTGAACATAAAAGTTCCTTAAACATGGACCTTGAACAGCTTAGTTTTCGAGGTATGTATTCGCAAAAAAACATTTTTAAAAAATCAGAGGGAAGTACTTGCGATCAAGTACTTTTTTGGCTTTTGTAGATAATTAAGCATAACCGTTATATGTAATTATGCTTTTTTTCGACCTCAAGATAAAGTCCCTGGTTCGATCCCCCGGGGGATTACAATGATTTTTATCGGTAATAATAACAAGATTTTTTTTTTTTTCAG
The DNA here is from genome assembly GCA_001010745.2 of Gerris buenoi. Taxonomy (NCBI): domain Eukaryota; kingdom Metazoa; phylum Arthropoda; class Insecta; order Hemiptera; family Gerridae; genus Gerris; species Gerris buenoi. The sequence continues at coordinate 460,981 of KZ651133.1, forward strand.
ATAATTATCATCGCTCCACCATAAGGTATAACAATGAATTACATATTTCGAAATTTTAGGAACAGCCGTAATATAGTGGTTGGGGGGGGGGTTGTTTTGGGGTATATTTTACCGTATTAAACCAATAAAGGTTGCAACATTTAAAAAAGCATATAATATCTGTACCCTACTTTTCGGCAGCTTTCATTTGATACCCCCGCTGAAAATTTAAAAAAAAAAAAAATATAAGCGCACTTCACTTTTTAAAGCTCAAATTTGGGAGGAATTTCCGGAATTTGCATAGCTCTACAATAAGGTATTAGCAGCATTCTTTCGACATTTTAGGACCAGCAATTATTTAGTGGTTGGGGGGGGGGGGAATTTTTGGGGGTTTATTTTTATTTATAAATTTTTGAGTTTACCACATTTTTTCGAATTGCGCATGGGCATATTTAATTTTGAAGTTCTGTATATTTTGTCTGCGGTTGGGTAAAAAAGTGTTCAAATTTCAGCAATTTCGCTTAAACGGTTCGGGCCCTATGAGCCAAAGAGACGGACGGACGGACTCGTCACCCCGGCATAAGGGTTTTGAGAAGTATCTACTAAACCCTAAAAACACAATTTCTTGACGTTTATTCTTACAATTCTCAAATACTATGCTTTTTACCGTAATACTCCTTGAAGCAAATCTTGTAGAGATTCGAATTATACCAATTTTAGTTCTCTACACTCTGTCTTTAAAAATTGAGCGTTGATGGTGATCATCTTAGTGGATTGACTAATAAAGTGGCAGGGACGTAGAATTTTGAAATTTCGCTGAAAATCAGAGAGTTGTCGTGCAGCGCTGACAAGAGGTGTCATTCAACGAAAAATTGTATTCTTTATAAAGTTTCCTTCAAGGAGTATTACGAAAAAGCATTGTATTTTAGAATTGTAAGGCTAAACGTCCAAAAATAGTGTTTTTGCGAATATCTCGAAAACGAAGCTGTTCCAGGTCCATGTTTAAGGAACTTTTTTATTCTGCGTCAAATTTCCTATAATAAACATTAAGTGTCGTGCTTTCGTTCGGGCTTGGTTGTGATCCTGACTAAAAAATGTCACGTTTGGTAACATTCAATCCACCATTATTCAAAAACAAGTCCGTTGATCTTATTCTTTAATTATACCATTTGAAAGCTTGGGAAAAGCCGAAGTTTTTTCTGAAAACGCCACACTTTTAACATCCCTCCATTAAGAGAACTACGCTCAGGAATTTTGTGATGGAATTTTACAAAATCCATGTTTTTGAATATAACAGAACTTAAAAGAAGCTTTGCAGGTGAGAATTTGGAAATGTATGATTCTGAAAGGTTTTTTATGCTCTTTAAAATTCGTCCTTAGCCTAATTTCTTTATCTTATTTAGTTTTTGAGATATTGGGCTTTTTTTGAAAATTTTCGCGAAGCACTTTAAAAAAAGAAATAAATTGATATCTCGAGAACTATTGAGAACTATTTGCATATGCTTACACGACATTTTTTGTTGCATTTGACCAATAGAATCCCCCATTTTATTTATGACATTTTATCGCGGGTCACCCTGTACTATAAAAATATTTTGTTCTGACGTCTTGAAAAAATTTACAAAGTCAAGTACCTATTTACCTATTTTAACCAGAAATTCGCCATTTTTTTTATTTTATTTAAAAGATTTTAATAGGTTATGTACAATGTACCTACCTTAAAATTAATCAAATTAAAACAATAAAAATCATAATGTTACAGGCTAAATATTATTAAGAAAAATTTTTCGTAACTGTACGTAAAAATCAGTTTGGCAACTGTCGATAAATGTAAGAAGGTAATTTTTTAAATAGGGGAAGAGGGCGGCTGGGTAAATAGTGCCTAGGGGCGGAAAATTGTTAAATCCGGCCCTGACTCACNTTAAGAAAAAATTTCGTAACGGTACGTAAAAATCAGTTTGGCAACTGCCGATAAATGTAAGTAGGTATTTTTTTAAATGGGGTGGGGGGGGGGGGGCTGTGTAAATAGTGCCTAGGGGCGGAAAATTGTTAAATCCGGCCCTGGTTCTTGTTCCTGCATTATTTTTATTATACTCTGTGTTTAATCTACGTTTTTATCAGTGTTTTACCTTGATTTGTGTATTAATGTCCATGTTTTTTTTTTATATCGGTTCCTACATTATTATTAGTATATACCTATTTCTTAATTATATAATAATAAAAGTCCTTATCTATAATCCTGTTATATAATTTTTTTAAGCAAGAGAACTAAATTCAAGTTGAAAAAACGATGTTATAATAGCCTATGTTTATAACCTGGCCGACCGAAACTCGAAGGGAGAGAATCAACGACTCCGTCCTCCGTCTCGGCGGTTCTCAGATAATATTTTGTTATCTATATAGCCCTCCGCAAATACGTATCCACTAGCTGTGAACCCACCTTAAATTTATAACTTTAATTAATTTCTACAAATTCCTACAAGATTTTTCTTACAAATTATTTGCACACTGAATTTAGTAATATTGGTTAAGTAGTTAGAGCACCACACAATTGCAAATATATCAGACGACAGGGGAATGACAGACATAAATTTTTAAATCATATCTTATAGATTGTGGAGACCTTGAAAGCATGTAAATAAATTAATTACCAAATGTTTGAACTTAACAATATTTTCTCATTATATATATTATGCGTTTATAAGGAAGGACACCTGAGGCAATGATTATAATAATTTTCATTGTTAGCATAAAAAAAAGTTTTAATAACATTATTACAGGCAAAACTTACAATTTTCCTGACACCGGAGCCCATCATTCCTGCGTCAGTATTAACAAACGCGAGCTTAGTTGTTCCATCATCAATAATGAAAGTACGGGCAAACTGCCTTAAGTGTATTCCTCGTCCTTTTTGATCTGGATTAGCATAGCCCATCTGGAACAATAAAATGTTCATAAAAGAATTAAAATAGCTCTAAGATAAAACACATTTGTGCAAGAGTATAATACACGTACTTATATTATTGGTTGTTACAGTTACAATTGAAATTTGAGGACAAATTTTAATATTCTTGTGCTTTAAAAATGGCGGGAAAAAAGCATGATTGTATAGACAGGAAGTGAAAAGTAGGCCAGTTTAGAAATATAAGATAATAAAAGTGAGGTGGCTTTGAACTGAGAACAAAATAAGTAGCCTAATGTCTTCTGATTCAAACTGTAAGATCCATGAATAATCCATCATTAAAACTTGGGTTAGCTATGCACAGGAAGAGAAGGGCAAAAGCTCCTTTAAGGAGAAACCTGCCAACTTCAAGAGAAAGATCCATGGATAATAATTCATCATTAAAATTCGAGTTAGCTGTGCACAAGATGCAGATCAAAAGCTCCTTAAACACCCTTAGAGTGAATCGATTTTTTTTTTAAATCTAAAAACATGTAGTGATAAAAACTTGTTACTATGCTAGAAACAAAAGATTCCAAAAGTCGGGCTCATTTGAACTACTGCTGGGTCGCGCCTCGTCACTTTGATGTTTGATGTACGTAAAATTCTTATAAAATAGCTATGTTGTGGCATTTCGTATTATTTTTTTGTGTTAAAATATATTGTGTGTAGTTTCACAGTTAAATATATTTTATAGACATTTAGCACTTTTGGAAACTACATAGTTTAAATAATTAAGTTGTTTAGTTTAGCCGGTAAGAGATGACATATATATAATTTTTTTTTTTCAAAATAATTAGCAAAAAATAAATTCCGTGTATACAGCAAAGCAGCAGTCTTCTATGTAAGGTTAAAAAGTAAATTCCGCAAGTCTCATGTACCAGGGAATAAGTAACTCAGAAAATTATGAAATACAAAGGGAGAAAGGCAGTAAGTACACCACGGAGATATCGGAATGGTTCGATCCCTGGAGGAAACCCTTCAACCACGCTGCAATGTTTTCACTATTAAGACAGCCATATATATCCAACAGGTAGAGAGGGATCCATCGTCGCGCGATTTATGAAATTTCGAAATGAATTTCGGGGGCGATCGGCGCAAATAGGGTCACCAAATCTAGATCCACGAAGTATAGTTGTCTGATGGCTATGTTGTATGAAGCACATTAATAAATAAGAGAAGGTGCAGGTTCGAGACCCGTCTAGATCGCACGGCACAAATGAGAATTAGGTCTCTTTTCCCTGGTGCCTAACTGTCTATACTAAAAACTGTAAGGAGGAGGTTCTCCCTACTAAGAACCTTCGCAAACGCTCGAACAAGATAGAAGTTGACTATCTTACAATTCTTTAGCTCTGTAATGAAAATTTAAATTCCAAATTTTAGGTATCCGGGAGCATCAAAAAGGCGGAATATTATATAAAATTAAATAATTTTTCTAAATTTAAAAAAAATAAAAAATAGCTAAAATAGTACCTACACATTAATCCATAACAATTTTTTCTTTCTTCCTAATTATTAATATATGTATATTATATTAAAAATTTGAACACTGATTGCAATAAATATCAACTCTCTCAGCAACTTCTTGAGAATTGTGAATCTCACTAATTACTCGAGGCACCAATTCTGCGGTATCTCATTAAATGCTCGTAATACTGTAAGGGATAGCCGAGGGAAAAACACAATTAAATAGATACGCTTGGCTTCACTCACAAAAAAAACAATGCTATATTTACAAAATGGTTGGTTCGAGTATAAACAATCCCATAATGCAACAGATTGTTGCCGTTACTATTGGCGCCAAATTCAAATATGCTACAATACTAAGAACGTTTTAGCTGTTCACTACATCTATAAGCAACAACGTTCTCATACCTTTTCTACAGAATAACATCATAAGTCAATATTAGACTTAAACAAGAGACTCGTGGCTTTCTAGACATAAGAGACTCGTATTTGATCAGGTATTTGATCAGCTTACCTAAAATCACAAGCAACAAAGTTAATGCCCTAAAAATGAAAGGTATGCATTCGTCAAGACTAAGTAAGATTTATGAAAAGGGACGTTTCTGTTAATCGACCCTTTCAATTCAGAAGAGCTAAAAGGTGAGAAATTACTGATTAAAGTCATTCATAAATTAACAAAGAAATTTGATGAAAATACAAGTTATATACATTTCACTTTTAACTTCAATTAAGAATGTTACATTTTAATTAAATAACCATATGAATTCATGTTTCAAAAACATTCTTAACACATGATCACAAGATTGCACACCACAATTTAATTTTTACAACGTTTTTATTAACTTGGTTTCTTGTTTGTTTGTCCGGTACAAATCTGGCAATAGATTTCCAACTAACTTCCCGAATAGCTAGACATTTGAAACTTTTAGCATAGCTCAGAGCACGATGACAATGCATTATTTTAATACTTTTAGTCATGTTTCAGCAGAATTTAATTCGTTTTCATCAAATTTGCTGTATGGAAAGTTAGTTCGGAAGAAATCCGCAAGTTATTTTATTTGTTTTGTCATATCCCATAATATTTACAATCTTCATTATGACAGGTTTCAAATTTGTGATTATTTATTAAGAGGTAAACATTGAATGACAACGAAATAGAATAAGAAAACCAGCGATCATAGAATTATTAAACGGAAAGATTTCTAACTCCCCTCTTTATCTACCTGTGTTAGACTACTAGCACTCCATGGGAATTTGGCGGTTAATATTGTAACTAAATCTTTTACACCATTCAAAAGATGTAAAGCTTCTTAATTCAAAGAAACAAATTAATAAATTAATTTGTCAATTAACTAGATTCGAACCCGGGAACTTTCGCATTTTGAGCTATCACGCATCTCATTCGGCCATCGAGGCTGTTTTTATATTGTTTATTTACAAAATAGTACACATGTCAAAAGATCATAAGTAGTTTACAATTTTAACCACCATATTCCCGTGCAGCGCTAGAGCTCTTACACCTCTAGAATACTGTTGCATACCCTGGAGTTGGATACCCCTGAAGTAAACCAAGTAAACAAAGAAATAAATTAATTGACGTATGACAACCAGGTTTATCTACACATGTGTACTAGATATCGGTTTATTTTTTCTATATCTGTACTTCTTTACTTGTACTTATTTTTCTTCTCTTACCCTCCCCTACACGGGGCCAAATCCGTTGTTCAAATAATGTCCTTTTATAGGTTTAAGATCAGCTCTCTAGACGGTTGTCATTTCTGTGATGCAAATAAATTCCGAACTATTTATATTTCACTAACATTTTATTTAACAATAAAAATTATATTATCAACATTACATATTATGATTCAAAAGAAAATTAAAAATCGTAGTATATAAAAAGTTCTTTTTATCTTGTAATTATTTCTCCTTCTTTCAATTAGTTAATAACTTGATGGCAGAGACTAAGAGCACGTAGATAAGTTAAGTAATTAAAAGATGACGGGACAACTCAGTGTGAAACATGTCTCACCACTCTGGGTTTTGAACTTATGGTGTTGGACATTGGTTAAATGTGGTTCAAAAGACAAATATAAGGTTTGCTACGTCGATTTCTAAACTAAAACTTCTAAAAACTTCTAAAAAAAAAAAAAAAAAAAAAAAAAAAAAAGATTGAAACAACGACACCACTCTCAAAATATAACCTTAAATTAAACTATTTATCAATATTGTATAGTTACTTTATAAATAATCTTTAGTTTTAATGTCAACATTATACCATTTATCAGTTTTATCGTAATCTTATAACTACTTTTTACTTTTTACGTTTTCATGTCTTCACCATTTATCAGTTTTGTAGTCAATTTATAACTGTACAGATAAGTTTTATTGTCAACATTATCACTATTTATTATTTATCTTGATTATTTATAACTATTTATCAAACTTATTGTCTTATCTCTAGTCACGCAGGCTCCAGGCTCCTTCATATCTATAAATCTCTTTAGCGATCAAACATACTTAAAAATTGAAATAAAAATTATTTAATAATTATTTATATTTTTTTCTAATTCAAAACCCAATAAATTTTAAGGTCAGTAAATTTTAAGCCATGATCATGCATCGCGTCCTACAATCTACAATCAGACCTATTTATTGAAAACATAGAATCATGATCTATCTTGTTAAATTTTCATCTAGAATAATTTAATAATTTGCGTTATTAGAGTTCCCGGGAGTTGGCTGGAAAGGCCGCACGTGTAAACATCGGCTCCTGTGTTTTTTTGTTTTTTCACATTGATAAAAGCGGTGTTCTGAAACGATTTTTGGCATAGTGTTAGACTCAAGTGTTGTGAACATTTTTCTGAAGTTTTGTGGATGTACTCTTAGAATCTACGAGGATACAAACAAAATTGTAAGTCATAGTTTTAGTTAAAACGGAAGCATTTTATAGCAGTAAAGGAATGTAGATAAAACTCTTATCTACACCGAGATAAAGAGGATTAGCAGTTGTTGTTTTTAATTCTTTCAAATCTCCTTATCACCAAAGTATAAATATTTCTTTGTTTATTTATTTGATTCAAATGTTTTTGTTTTCTTTGGTTTTGTTTTTTTAAAGTCAAGTAAAGGTTAACACTTCTATGAGCAATATTAAAAAAATATTTTTCCCCCTCGGCAAAAAGATCACGAAGAAGTTCATCGCCAGAAATAAGCACTACAGCCAAGAAAGTTCAAACTGAAAATAATAAAATGATTAANTTAGCTAATTTACTATTGATCTTTATATACTAATATTCAAATAATGTGCATATTATTTGAATAATCTATCAATTAATCTAACAATTTAATTTATAATATTATTATCTCTATTAATGTCGTCGGCCTTAAGCCCCTCTCCCGTCAGTCGGCTACATGCCATGACGTAACATGCATGTATAAATATTATGTATATGTTATATTTATGTTATTACTTACAAATAAAACATGCTTTACTACTACTACTTATTAGAGTTCCCGTATTAAGTTGATGATTCCACAATATGCAAGACCGCAATCTAAAAGTTTGTACTAAACTTTTGCCATAAGATTACACCACACCTAATTGATCCATCGAATACTGTTCTAAACTGTAAAATACACACACATAAATCTATTACTTCAGGCCAAAGAGACAAAACAAAAACTTTTATTATTTACATAGAATTAGCAGTTTATCAAATCTCTTTATAATCTTACGCTCGGAGAAACTTGCTTATGGTAAAGTAGGAAAAGCGACAATGACAATGACGCTAGTGCATGACAGCACTCTCCAGGGCGTATGACACTTTCAAGAGCTTAAATTTCTTGCAGCTACTTCTTATAAGAAGCTTAACATATTTTATAAGTTTGATTAAAACATTCCACTTAAATACTTACTGAGTTGTGTCAGCAGCTGACATTATTATATATTTAGGTATTTCATATTTATAAAATTGCAGGTACTTCTTTAGATTGTTACTCCCCTATGTTTATTTTTTATTATAAATGACTTTGACTAAATAACTCTTATCACCTTTGTATGTTAAGTCTAATTTACTTTGGGACAAAGGATTATCACACTTCTTTTTATAAGGGTAGTAACAGTCTAAAAAAGATCATTCCATAAACCTTCTTTAGACAGTGACTCCCCTCAGTTTTTTATAAGGGGAGTAGCAATCTAAAGAAGTGCCAAATTGCATAATTACTTATGTTTTAGCTGAAGTATTTAGAAATGCAATTACATTTTGATTTATTCGAGTACTGTAAATTTACAAGAGCATTTGAATCAGTAAAACAACTGATTACTTCGGCTTTCAGCTTTAGCCCCGCTGATTTAATAAGGTTTGAACAAGAAGGGAGTTACACACATGGTTGTTGACGATATCATCCCTAATTTGATTCGCATCCTACAGTTTAAATGTTTTAAGTTAATTGATTTTCCGAAAGAACGCATTGCTAGTTCTAATCGTAATTTGAAAACGAGGAGAAACAGAACACAATAAAAAGTGAAAAGAAATTATTTAAGGGTCTACATGATCAATACCATAATTATTTTTTAACAAGTTAAGATAAAAGATACACACTTAACACAAACCACATATAATCATGACCTTCCCTTCTTTAAATTATACATAAATAACTCTCTGTGGTCCCGGTGATCTCAAGTGACATGTCATTCTACACTCGAGCCTTAATCCAAGAAAAGCAATTAAATGGGAATGGAGTTAACGTAATCAAGTTATTCCAAATTCCGCCTTTTCCTCTCAATATGTGAATAATAAATTGAATCAAGTTACCTTTTTCATTTAAATATATTAGAGTGTGGTTATAGACGGAAATCCGGTGGAAAAACTTAACTAAATATGTGTATATAGAGTATTGAGATTCCCATTAAGTAAAATTATACAATTTATTAGAGATGAGGAGAAAAATGTATGAGCTTTACATAAATTTCATATTAGACGGAAATCTGAAGGAAAAACTTGACTAAATATGTCGTGTAAGGAGTATTAAGAAACCATTAAACCAATTTATACAATTTATTAGAGCCACTTTGGAAATGCGATATATATTTTTTAATCTACATTTTAATACCTTTGAAATGATACCCAACTTGAAAATTACAAAAAATATAACATATTGCGATTTATTCGCAATTAATCGCAATTCGCAAAAATGATGAATGTTTAAGTTCGCAATAGGTTTTCTATTTTTGGGCAAAAAATTTTAACTCGTATCCCAAATATAAAGTCTATAGCATCTGTAGGCCGGGAGATATACTCCAAGATGCGACGGACGGACGGACGAACTGCCAAAAGCATAAAGGTGACCTCGAAACCCTTAAAAAGGGCAAAGAGACAATAATAGTTTGTAAAAGCATAAATTTATTATTGAACGCGTGGCAGCTTAGTAATTTCAAATTGCCGGACTATTTTATGTAGATAAATAGGTAAAATAATTTCTTTTTTGATACTACCGCATATGTAATGGTATAATATACTACCATATATTATATAATAATATCATTTATATAATCGAGAAGTGTCCCGACGACGGCGACGGCGACTCACCTCTAAATGAATTGTAACGTTAAAAATTGATGAGCTTTAAGCTGGGATCGAACCAGTGACTTCCTGCACGTCAGTCGAAAACGCTACCACTAAGCCATTCCTGTGTAATGAAGCTCCATGCATAAAACTTATTATTTAAACAGTAAATATCTATTTAAATATTTTTATTATAACTAGCTCTTTTTTTAACCATATTTATTCTGCCCGTTGCCACGGGCTTAACGGCTCGTATATATATATTTACCTAGTAAATTGTTCTTAAGGCATAAACTGTCAAAATCATGTTTGACGTGTAGGGTCAAAATTTGCCCAACATCAGGTTTGCTTAAAATGTTTGACCGTGTATGAGGGCCTTTAGCCGAGGATAACTCATTGGTGACAGGTGATCAAATACAGTCCATTACTTAAGGCGTGAATGTTGTTAGAGCGTAAACATCCAGTTAGAAGAGAGATAATTTTTCAAAGAAATAACGGTGGATAAGCACAGTATTTGGCAAACTCTAAAATACCACTAACTCACGGAACCTCTCCAAAACCATTTTTCGATTATTCCACCCAATTAAACATCGAATTTCAAGCATTGTTTATTCTTGGTGCTTACACCCTAAGGAGAAATTCTTGTTTTTCAATAAAATTATCATAATAAATCGAATAAATTTAATTCACCAAGTTCCTAAGAATTGGTGGATTTACAAAGTCTACTATTATTTATTATTTTAACTATTTATGAATTAAATGGAATTTGGGTATATATAAGAGAGTACTTCAGAATGATTTCATCGCTTAAAAGTAACTCAAGAATAGTATCAATAGGATTCATTTAAACATTCCGTGCAGCTCTATTTTTAAACTATCAAGTATGGCACTAGATTGTAAATCTTCTTCCTTTGTGTCTAAAATCCATTTAGTATTACAGCCGATTTATTTTCCAACACATAATGTAATGGCTTACCAGCTATTTTTTGGTCATTAAGAACATTAAAAAGACCACTTCTAGAACCTTTCAGTAGAAACAAAAGTTTTTAAACTAAGTAGAAGTTAAGATAAGATTTGTTAATGTTCGACTTCGGCACTAATAGCTGCTAATGCTCTATTTTTCTTACTTAGCTTATGCAACGGAACAAAATTAAGGAGTCGAAAATTACGAGCAACCTAATAACAACTGAAATGGTCAAATAAACTGTGAAATCCATTATCGCATAACACTTGTTTTTTTGTTTAAAAATAAATCTTACCTATATTCGCGGTTTCATATCCGTTTACCGATGTTGAAAAAATCACTTTTAAGACGCAACTATTCCACGAATTATATCAATAGAATTAGGACATAATTAATTCCTAAAACATGTTTCATTCTTGATAGAATCACCCATATATTTAAAGTGATCGAAGAAAGCTAGAATACGAACAAAAACATTAATCGAAAAAAAAAAAATAATCGTAGAGTATTCGTACTTTTAGAGGTTGAAAAATGTGCTAAATATTGACATTGAATAAATATAATATACATTTGAATAAATATTCGCACTCACTCTTTTCTTTTTCAAATTAAATGTGACGAACTTAATATACACTAAATATAACTTGACTATTCTAAATATATTCACTTAAAATATTATTATAATTATGAAATATTAAATAAACTTACAAAAGCAACTTCGACTGTTGGCCCGGTCATGTCGGCAATTCCCACTCCGATCTTGTAGCCATGGCAAGATAATGCCAGGCAACCACAAAGTAGAAATAACTCTTTTAGCATTTTTCAGTAAAAACTACCTGAAACATAAAACCACACAAGAATATAGTCAAAATATAAATTAAGTATGTATCTACCTTTAGCAAGGAAAAGTAAACAAAACTAGACCTTTATCATCTGCTAATTAAAATTATTTATACATCCTTATAATTATTATTATTATTACTATCATAATCAACATGTTTAACATTACATGATATATTATTTTATTAGTTATAAAAAGCATCCATTTAATATAATATGTTACTATATTATGTTGCAACTTGTTTACATTTTTTTAGATAATACACATTTAACGCTATAAAAGATGATTTCAAATTTCAACCTCTAACCTGTTAGTTATCAATAGCATCATTGAACAAAATCACCTAATGATCTATATATAATATACGTAGAGAGACTATTTGTTGGCCTGGATCTTAATACTATAACTTAATTTAATAAATTCATTAGTGCGTCAGAGATACAAGTGATCACCATTATTTATTAAATTAAGTAATAGTAAAGATCCAGGCCAACAGGGGTTCTGGGCCCATAGCACCTGTTGGCCTGGATCTTAATACTATTACTTAATTTAATAAATAATGTTAATCACTTGTATCTGGAATCGTATCGTGGATAAGTAAAACTCAAAACACAGTAGCTTTATCAACATGCGATGTGGAACTTACAGCTATCCACGAAGCCGTAAACATGGTAACTTCTTAAGGGCATTGATTGAAGAAATGGAAGAACAAAATTTAGAGCCTACCAAAGTATACTGTGACAATATGTCGGCAGTGAGCCTAGCTAAAAAGGGCAGCGTAACATCGAAGTCTGCTCATATGGTTAGGCAAGTCGGTTATTTATATCAGGAAACCAAAAATAAAAATTTTCAGTATTTTTATATTAGTTCAAAATCACAATCGGCAGACTTCCTAACAAAATCATTGGGGCCACAACCATTTAGGAACTTTTTAGAATCTTTAATATTCAAAAGTATTAGAGAATCCGAAAATAAGTAAATACATATTAAGAGGGGGAGGTTGAGAATCCAACAAGTTAATATTAACTTTTTGGATTCTCAACACTATTCCTTCTACCTTTAATGATGACTTCCCTTTAACGCTCCATATCCTATCTTTGGTACTGCACGTCAAGCCTACAGGAGGTCTCTGATTAGGCTACTGATGATGACCTTATACAGGCCTAAAACTGCATTGAAAATAATCAAAATTTTAAGCTGCATTACCAATTATCAGCTATCAATAGCATAATTTAACATCACCAAACTATGATTTATTTATATCTTAAAGAAGATGTTATGGCCTTTATCATAAGCAATATATGTCATGACAGGTCGAAGCAAATTTACATATCGGAAAATATGGTTCTTAATATAAATTAAGTGCTTATAATATAAATTAAGTTCTTATAATATAAATTAAGTGTAGGATTATAATAAATAAGGTAAATGATATCTTTACAATCAGCACAAAAGTATAACTATAGACACTTAAGAATCATTGACATTCTAAACGCTGCAACGCACTTACTATAAGTACTTAGTAATAGTAAGCGCAGATAGTTACACGCTTAATTGAATATTCAATGTTTCCTTACAGTCGTAAATCTTCTTTAACACGCATAAGACGCCAATTATTGCAAAAGAGCGTATGCAATTCAATTTTGTTAATACTTAAAAAAAGTAGATTGTAGTCAAACGGTTTCTGTAGAGTGTAGAGTTCTTTCCGCTAAAAATCAAGGATTTTCCTGCAACATGTCAGTGTGGCAATCATCCAAGATACAAAAAAGCTTTTAATGCATATAATTTATATAAACAACTTACAGATACCAAAAATAATGTTATTATAAATAAATTATTTTCTAGACGGTAAATTCAGATTAAATTATTTAGAAAAAATCCCGTCAAGTACTTGCCAGCAAGTTACTAAAAGGGTTTCTTTGGTCATAAGATTGTTTTAATTTTTAGGGGGGTAAAATGGCCGCCAATTTAGAAACAAAATATATTTTTGTGAACCAAATTTCAATACCTTTCAAATGATACCCAATTTCGATTTTTCAAAACACAAAAATTTTGGGGCCCCCTAGTTACGCCCCCCTAAAATTTTTTAAAATTAACTTTTTTATATCAACTCCCGGAAATATTATTGGACCACAGAAACGCATATTTTTGTGGTTTTGCTTTCTTTTTAGGACCTGTCCTATTGGACTAGCGGGGGGGGGACATTTTTTTTTGCGTTTTGTTTTAATTTTTAGGGGGGTAAAATGGCCGCCAATTTGGAAACCAAATATAGTTTTGTGAACCAAATTTGAATACCTTTCAAATGATACCCAACCCCGATTTTCCAAATCACAAAAATGTTGGGGCCCCCTAGTTACGCCCCCCTAAAATTTTTAAAAATTGACTTTTTTATATCAACTCCCGGAAATATCATTGGACCACAGAGACGCATATTTTTGTGGTTTGTATAAAGTGGTTCGGTTGTGGTTTGCGG
>KZ651133.1:500391-523119 GCA_001010745.2 Gerris buenoi
TTGTTTGTCTCATTAAATAGATGAAGTTAGAATTTTTCCCCGTCCTAAAATTCCAATTTTAAATTAGAAGCACAAAAAGAAGGAATCGTATTGAATAATTAAATCCACAAATACGGTTGTCATCAGAATATGCTCAAAAGACTAACAAATTAAAAACTAATGAACATTGCTATATTTACCTATCTTCACTTGTTCAGCTTATGACAAAATAAGCGCAGGAAGGGCAAGTAAATAAAGGAAAGCATTTTTCTCCCTCTCCCTTCATTTAAAATGTATCAAATAAAAATCTTGCTCAAGTCGTAACACCGTATTTTAGTGATGAATAGGGTTCTATTTTACAATTCACTCAAATCACGACTTAAAAATTAGAGTTGATTCGACTACAGTCTTGTCCCAAACGAGAATCAGTGAGTTGACATCGCGGGAAATCGAGTGACACACAGATTGGTCAACATCTCTGAGGGAAAAACATTTATCTTTGCCTATAATAGTTGGCCCGACCTTTTGTCCGGTAAAATCTCGAGCTCTCATTGGCTCCCCAACTCATTTGCTAGTTTTTCCCGCGCTATCAACGTACTAACTTTCGTTTGGGACAGACTGTACAGTCTTGTTAAGAAAAGAAGCGCCCTGATGACAGCGCGGGAGAATTAAAAATTGGTGAGGAGCCAATAAGAGCTCGAGATTTAGACGGCTCGACGACCTCTTTCTTTCTTAACATGACTGTAAAATTTGAGTTTTTGCAAACGGCTCTGATCAACTTTAACGACTGGCTACATTTAAAACCAAGCTTTAACCAGATATAAGTACTATCATTACAATTCCCCCCAAAAATCCAATGTTTTCTTGCTTTTCCGCTAATAACTTTCTACATTATGTTTATCCTTCCTACCTGCTTATGATACTAAATATATCTACGTACAATAAATACATGCGTATTCATGATACTATATATTCATATTCATATACATTATAGAGTTTGAAGTTTTACAAATAAGAGGGTTCAAGTGAAATTGAAGAAGAAAAAGTCTACCCTAATATGAATAAAAATTAGATGAAGTAACTTTTTCTACATTCTCTGGAGAAAAAAAAATTGAATTCATCTCAGTGTCGAACTACATACTAAATTTTAAATTTAGAACTCAACTCACGGTAATTTTAAAGTTTCAACTTATTTTTACTTTTTAATATTTAATTTGAGTTACAAAACTAAAAAAAAAGAAAATAATTTTAAAGAAGGTATGAATACGACGATGAGTTGAGAGTGAGAGGTGAGTCTACTTCATAAAAATCAAAGTAAGACTCATAATTTATTCATGCCATCATTTTTAAGTTATTATCATTATCAAAATATTTTCTACTGGTATGTAATTTACACAATATTAGAATATTTTCAAAGTTATTATGATATAGTTTATAGTTCATTCGATTTTACTATAAAATAAAGTTTCCAATTGTACGCTTACAGTGGGCACAAAGGGTACAATTGGACGTTAGTTAGACGGCATAATCAACTCAGTCTATTCAATAAAGCGGCCATTTAAAAGTTTATTTAGATACAACTATTGAATTGTTAATAACAATGACTTGAAACAGACGCCTTTAAATGTCTTTTATCGTCCAAGCAAAATGAAACTGCCTTAGCCAAACTAGAGTTAGTGCGTTTACAGCGCGGGAAATCGAGTAACACACAGATTGACCAACCTCCGAGGGAAACAATAAAGCCATTACATACACCTTGGTATGGTTATCCAGAGGGCAAATCTTGAGCTCTCATTGGCTCCCCACCCCATTTGCTAGTTTTTTCCGCGCTGTCAACGCACTAACTCTCGTTTGGCACAGACTGTATACTACAGAACCCCGGAAATCCGAACCCCAAAAATCCAAAATTCCGAACAATTTCTGGGCCAAATTAAGAAGCATAATAAACATACAGCTTTGTGAAATTCCCCGGGACTGTTTTGAGCTGTCACGTGTATCTTAAAATCCTATCCTATTTTCAGTTGTATATAGCTCTCAGTCACTTGTTAAAAGTATGTATAACGAATTGTATTATTGTTTAATTGTTGAGTATAATGTATCTCCAGCAATACACTACCTTTATACTTTATACCACTATACCCTCTAAATTTCTATATGAAACTAATTATTGTTCTAACTTACTCAAAATAATTCTAAATCTCTATTTTGTCGTTTGTCTGGGCAGACCGCCTGGAGCCTAAACTAAAGAGCCAATTTAGACGAAATTTGGCGTAGATGTTCCCGAGGCGAAATCAAAAAATTAAATTTCGCTCCAAATTTGGGGGCGCTACCCCTCAAAACTGGAATAAGGTCAAAAAAAATTGTTTCTCGAAAACTGTTCTGACGATTTTGATTAAACAATTCTAAAGTGTAGCCCATTTATATACAAATCTAACAATATAAGCCGTTTTCCCGGGAACAATCTAGTTCCTGAGAAAATAGATTAAAACACGGACGGAGAGAGCCCGGGTTCGATTCCCTGGCCAGGAGTTATTCATATGATAAATTTTGATGAAATGATGAACAAAATTCATACGAAAACTAATAAATGGAAAACACCGGGCTAAGTAATTAAGAACTTGTACGTGAGAGTTTGTCTGAGTTGTCTCGGACCGATTTTTTTAACGTAAGTACCGGGTATTCCTTTCATCGGAACATAGTAATATACATACCTGTAAATTTTACTATAAATTTTATAAATAAAAGCAGAAACCCCCATAATCTGGACAATTCGCAGGTGTATAAAGCAGATGCAATTAAAAAAAAACACTTACTTATTTTACAGAACAAGAACATAATATCCAAAGTCTGTTATTTAATTATTTACTTCTTCCTTATAATTTAGCATTGTTTAAACTACTGTTAATTTATTTATAGTTTAGATAAAAAGAAAATAAAATCAATATTAAATAAAAACTAAGTATTTTTATATTTAGTTAGTTTTAAAGCTTGTAAAATTCAAATAAAACATAAACCAAAGTTAAAACAATATATATATTACAATTAAAAGGAAATAACAATGTGTTACGAAGTCCAATCTGTAAATAAATTTACTGTAAAATTAATTTAGTTTAGTTTAAGCAAATAAATAATTCTATTTACTTTATGTTTAATACGAAAAAGAAAACAAAATATATAAATATAGTTAGACGACGTAAAAATAATACGAAAATAAATAATTAAATGATTGCTCTGTTTTGTTGGGTTTTATCTTTAGTGATTTTATAAATCACAAGTGTGTGAAAATGGCTATCATGCATCTATTTCAATTTATTTAATGATAAAATAAACAGACTAAAGAATAAAAATAAATAACAAGTGCTCGAGATATCAGTTAATCTTATTAAACTAGTTACAATGTAATTCACAAATAATAAACTTAACTTTATTGGCGTCGTATAAAAAGTAAATTTCGTTATTATGCGTTAGTTATACTCTAAATTATACACTTGAATGTTCTACCGTAAATAAACAAAAAACCAACTTACATTTCAATGTTCGAATATATAAACTTAAATTTCTTCAACTACTAACAACAATAAATGAAAATTTAAACAATACATATCCGATATATTAAGATAACAATATAAACATCAAAATATATAACAAGTAAAGGCGGTGTTATTTCATAGTGTCAAATACATATGTGATAAGAAGACCGTGTCAATATAATAGCTAGCTGAGTTCTACTGCCACGAATCCGTTAACGTGGGCAGCGCTGTATACTGATTTGGTTTGACATAATATTACATAACTGAAACCCCGCTACGTTTATTTTTCTTTTAAACAATATTGTAAGAAAGATATCAGACAATTAGTTATGCGTTTTATCAATTATTTCTTTGTATATACAACCAGCTGTTTTACCCGGATGTAAATGAGTCATTTTTACTTTCTTATTTATTATTTATTATACATATAATATATAGATAATCTTGAGGGCGCAGAAATGTTATTTTGATGGATTGATGGATTTACACGATTTGAGCTTCCCTGAGTCCAAAACAGTGGTTTTTAAAAAAATTCTTAACAGACGTGTTCAGCCTAAAACTACAATTTCAATGAAATTTTCCATATAAATATGTTCAGAAAAATTATAACCCGAGGCGAAATCGATAAATGAATTATAGCACCAAATTTGGGGGCGCTACTCCCCAATAACTCAAAAACGATATTGATTACAAATTTCTAAAATGTAAACCATTTAAATACGAGCATAGCCATAAATAGTTATTTATGTAACTAGGCAGCAAAATGGAATTTTTCTGACGAATGATTAAGTTAGCCTCCGAGCCGGAGGCGAGATCAGGCTATGGAAATTACCTGCCTCGGCTTCGCCCCGGCAGGTAATTTATTCGATTGACTGTCGAGGCGAAGCCGAGGCAGGCAATATATATATCAATGAGGCAGAAATGTTTCCCTTGCTGCATTGTTGTATACAATATTTTTCGCAGAAAAAGCGGCAGAAAAATGTTTCTTATAAATAATATTTATTTCATAATACTTATCAAATACTGAACTATTTAAATTAAAAAAACAAGCAACAATGTCAAATTATGTTACAATTATAAAAAATTAATTGACAGGAATACTGTAAATCAAAACAAAATGATATATAGACGAGCTGTTGCCACTAATTTAATTATTTATGATTATTTTAAGAGCTACTATTTTCTGGTATATGTATTTTTATTTCTTTTTTATCTTCTTAATCCATTCTATTTTATAAATTATAATCTATTATAAGTATTTATAAACCATATTTTTTATAAATTTGTAATATTTTTAAGGTAAATTGTTCAAATAATTTAGGTTAAAGATTATATAAAACAAAATGTTGTTTGTTTATTTATTTGAAGCGGAGAATGTGGGCGTGGCTTAGCCTGGAAATCCTTAGCAAAACACGATTTTGCCACCTAGGCAGCAAAATCGCATTTTGCTGCGTATTGTAAAGTTTTCTTGAAACCTCAGAGAAATTACATTTTCATGCCTAAAAACAGTTCAATAATGCGTAATTTTGATGCCGCTAGTAGGAAAAATAGTTTTTCGGGGTAAAATCTAGTTTACGAGTTATTGATCAAAATAAATCAGATTTTACTGAAGTCAAAAAAAAAAAAAAAAAAAAGTAAGCAAAGACCTCTTTAAGCACTTTTAAAATATACTTTATGGCAAATACCCTTACCCTTACCCTTTATTACCCTTAATGCTCTTACGGTGAAAATCACCACCAACAAATCACCCCTTATAACCTTACCCATGAAAGTAAAGATGGTTAGAGATAATTATTTTCAACGGGAGGGTACGTAATTAAACATTCAATAAGTATTTTAAGTAAGTCAAGTGATTCTTACTACATATGTAAATGAGGTAAGTAAATACTGAGTAAAATTTATTTCATCTTTTGTCAATAGTTTTATTCTTTAACTTTTTTTTTTTTATTTAAATGGTGTAATAATTATTTATTTATATGCGGATATACATAAACACATTTAATACATTCTATTCTATAAAAAAAAAATGTCATAGTAGAAAAAAAGTTGGATACGATGAATAAAGTACCTGATAAGAAAAGAGAAATTAAAAAATAATTATGTTTGATTTTTTTTTTTTTTTTTATTTAATTAATTTGTCTTTAACAAGAATTCAAAACAGTCTAATCAAGAGATAACTTGACATTGAATGAAACATAATGAGTCATAGAGGTATTGTAAAAAAAAAAGCTAAGGTCATTTAACTCGGCAGACGCAATAGTTTGGCTTATGTAATTGCCCTTGAACAATCCATTATTAGTGCTTAAAATATTCTGAATGTTTTAAAAATAGAATCAATTAAGTTCGTTTGTTTGTTTGGTTTATAATTATGCATCATAGGCACTCGAGCAGAAGTCTTCTCCCAAGATCTTTTATAGATCTACAAAAGATTGACTATTTTTCTTTTTTGGTGCGTAGGCTTCCGCGGGTAGACTCGTAATAAACAGCTCGGTTTTCCGGTAAAATCCACGGATCCGATTTATTTTCTTATTCTCGTAAGTTTTGTTTAAAAACTCCGAACGTAAATCTATGTCATATACATAAACAATCCCTTTTTAGGGTTTCATTGGTATAAAACCAAAAAAAGAAACCCTTATAGTTTCGTTCCTGTGTCTGTTTGCCTGCCACTCTGCACGGTTCCAATAACTTTTGAATCAAAAGAGATAAAAACATGAAACATTCCAGTATTGAAGATCGTTTTTACGTGCACACAGAAAAAATATAGCGAACTCAAAATGATCAGCTCCCAAAGTTATTAATTATAAGTTAATTTAATTAATTAACTTTATAAAAGTTATTATCAGTTCCAATTCAATACGGCGAATAATTCACGTCACGCGAAAAAATATTTATTTTAAATTTTAAGTGGGGTTTCAAATGAAAGTTATAACTTTTAGATAGGTAAACTTGTAGATAGTGTTTAATCTTCCACGCCATTTTGTCAAAAAACATCAACTAAAACTATATTTCTGCTGTTGCTAAAAATATGCCAAATGTGGGTCTGATGACCAAAGAAAAATAAGAATAGAAATTTGATCTGATTAACTGAGAATCCTAAATGGCGGGTGATTTCACGAGTGAAATAGTTATTTATGTAACTAGGCAGCAAAGCGACCACTACCCGCTCTCAATCACCACGGGGCCGCCACCCATACGTACCGTCCCAAGACCCGTATGGGACCTTCGACGGGCCGACTGGGAGGCTTATCAAGCGGGCTGTGTCCTGCCAGATCTTACTGGAGATGTGGATGCAGATACATCCAACTTCTGCACTGCTCTCCAGGATGCAGCAAAAGCAGCNGAAAAAGTAAGTCGTTCACGTAACAACAAAATAATTCAGGTGAAATATTCGTTCCTTGGGGCGTACCATGACACAATTCTACGGAATCACTCAGATCTTAACGGAATCACTCAGATTTTAACGCACACAATCCCTGGTGGGGATCACAATCCCTCACACCGAAGGGGAGGCTGGTAGAAGAGATAATGGGACGCTCGAGCCTCATCCTCCTCAACACCGGTGCGCCCACGCATATAACCTTGAGTACCGGTACCCTGTCAGCCATTGATTTGGCATTTGCATCGCCAGCTTTGGCCATGACGGTAGATTGGAGCCCCTGTAGTGAGCTTTATAAAAGCGACCACTACCCGCTCTCAATCACCACGGGGCCGCCACCCATACGTACCGTCCCAAGACCCGTATGGGACCTTCGACGGGCCGACTGGGAGGCTTATCAAGCGGGCTGTGTCCTGCCAGATCTTACTGGAGATGTGGATGCAGATACATCCAACTTCTGCACTGCTCTCCAGGATGCAGCAAAAGCAGCCGTTCCACGGAAATGGGTTGGAGGGACCAGTAAACACACTCGCTCCGTCCCATGGTGGAACGACGACTGTGAAAGGGCGAATAGGGCCAAGAAACGGGCCCTAAATAAATTTAACAGACAGCCTTCGGACGCAAATTTTATCGAACTAAAGAGATGCCGGGCAGTTGAACGGCGTGTGACAAGGAAGGCCAAGAAGGAGTCCTGGCGGGCCTATGTGTCCACGCTCACGGCGTCAACACCGGCATCTGAAATATGGAATAAGGTGAAGGCTGTCGCTGGCAAGCATCGCCCTTCGCCGAGTCCCATACTGAAGGTCGATGGTCAGGTATACACCAGTGAGTTGGAGGTGGCGAACATCTTTGTCAAGCATTACGCCGCCGCCTCCTCCACACAAGCTTACACGGAGAGGTTCCAAAGATTGAAAAGGGAGGCGGAGGAAGTCAATCTGGTTCCGGACCTATCGCTTAATCAAGGGGTGGATTCTCCCTTCACGCGTCCGGAACTAGATCGAGCATTGTCTCGATCAAAAGACTCCGCCTCGGGCATAGATGATATTCCCTATGCCCTCCTGAGGAACCTCTCTGAGCGGGGCAAGTTCGCCCTGCTCAAACTCTTCAATAAAATTTGGACCGCTGGTGTGTACCCGAAATGTTGGCGAGAGGCCATAGTCGTCCCTCTTCCAAAGGAGGGAAAGGATCATAATAGTCCCAACGGCTATCGACCTATCTCCCTGACATGATGTATGGCAAAGCTAATGGAATCCATTGTGAACTACAGATTGAACTGGTACCTCGAGCGTCATCAGCTGCTTGCGCCAAGCCAGGCGGGGTATCGGAGGCATTATTCAACCGTCGATCAGCTTGCTCTCCTCGAAAAGAATATTCAAGATGCTTTTCTGAGGAGGGGGCATGTGATCGGCGTGTTCTTCGATCTTGAAAAGGCCTTCGACACCGCCTGGCGCTACAACATCATAAGGCGCCTACACGCTTGGGGTATCCAGGGAAGGATGTTCACCTTTATCAATGGATTCCTGACGGACCGAGTGTTCAGGGTCAGAGTAGGAACTACGCTCTCTGACCCTGAGATTCAAGAAAACGGAACGCCGCAGTTCAGTTCATTTAACTCTTCTCGGTCGCCGCCAACGACATAGTAACAAGCAAGGAACACTACTAGTTACCATTAGGATTAGGATTCTGTGATATTAGGTTAGCATTTTTAGCTGTGATACTAGTTTAGATAAATTTTAATCTTAGGTTTAATAATTAGATTAGGACTGGTCTCGCTACCACTCTCCCCGGCTATATTTTTCGACCGGCAGGAAGAGTGGGTTCCTTTGTGATTCACTAACAAGGGAGGCGAGATCAGGTAGCAGTGATACTAGGATTAGGTTTATCTGTGATACTAGGTTTAGACGTCCAATGTTATTGTCTCAGCTAGTTTAGGACTGTCCTCATTACCATCTGCCCCTCGCTTATTACTTGCTCACGGGGTAGATGGGTTCCCTTGTAGCTAATTTTGGGCACAGGGAGGTGAGGAAAGTGCAGAAGTCTCTGCTGAGAGCTAACCTGCGTCTTATCAACAGGTGCTTGTCGCGAATATAGCACCCCCCCGCTGTCCATCCGCTGACGGCCGGTCGTAGGCGTGGCTGCTTCGTTGTCTCTCGGGGTTTTCTGGGGGCACGCTTCCCTGAGGGTGGGTGCCTGGAGCGAAGATGAACTTGACGGAGGCAGGGGAGCCGGGTCGAATGGTGCTCATCTTAGGGGATGGATGCTTCTGGGGGAGCTTGGGGGCGCAGGGTGGTCGTCGGTCTCGGCCGGTCAACAAGCCAGAGGTCAGCATCGGCATCGATGGACTGCAACCCTCCTCCCTTAGACAGGTGCTAAGGATCCAGGAGGACTGAGGGGGGTGATGGAAAAGGGTCCTTCCCTACANCGTTCAATGAACTAACCCTCCACCCTCCGTAGCATCTAATAATACCTAATTAGTAATGAAATTTAGCATGTTGCGTTCAATGAACTAACCCTGCGCTTGCATCTAATAATACCAAATTAAATTAGTAATGAAATTTAGCATGTTGCGTTCAATGAACTAACCCTCCACCCTCCGTAGCATCTAATAATACCTAATTAGTAATGAAATTTAGCATGTTGCGTTCAATGAACTAACCCTGCGCTTGCATCTAATAATACCAAATTAAATTAGTAATGAAATTTAGCATGTTGCGTTCAATGAACTAACCCTCCACCCTCCGTAGCATCTAATAATACCTAATTAGTAATGAAATTTAGCATGTTGCGTTCAATGAACTAACCCTGCGCTTGCATCTAATAATACCAAATTAAATTAGTAATGAAATTTAGCATGTTGCGTTCAATGAACTAACCCTCCACCCTCCGTAGCATCTAATAATACCTAATTAGTAATGAAATTTAGCATGTTGCGTTCAATGAACTAACCCTGCGCTTGCATCTAATAATACCAAATTAAATTAGTAATGAAATTTAGCATGTTGCGTTCAATGAACTAACCCTCCACCCTCCGTAGCATCTAATAATACCTAATTAGTAATGAAATTTAGCATGTTGCGTTCAATGAACTAACCCTCCACCCTCCGCTAGCATCTAATAATACCTAATTAGTAATGCAATTTAGCATGTTGCGTTCAATGAACTAACCCTCCGCCCTCCGCTAGCATCTAATAATACCTAATTAGTAATGAAATTTATAGTTATTTACTATCTGATTGAGAATTATTTATTTCTATTTGAGTTATTTGTTTCATTTAACACTGCTCCTGTTTTTAATTTGTTAATTGTGGCTGATTGGACCGTAAAACCACCGGTAGCTGATTGTAAGACGTATAAAGCTAAACAGAAATGTTGACTATTACAAAGCCGTGACATTAAAATGTGATTAACCATTAAAGCAGATTAATACCTTTCTACGCAAAATCTTGATGGCACGGTTTAATAGATTTAGGAGGCTCTTGTTCTACATTGACGTCAAAGACATATTAGGAAACGGTGGGTTTACAGTTGAAGTTTTAACATATGAATAGCGTATGATTTAGATGGTTAAAACAATGTCTTACGTCTGGTCGTTAAACACCTCGCCTTATTGTTTTATACGTACAATACTGCCTAGCTGCTTTGATACCGTTCATAACCGTAAAACCCTCCCTTAGCGTCGTCTTTACTGTAATTAATTACGGTCTACGTTAAGACTCCAGAGGTGTTCAGGAGGTATGGTAAGACATGCTTCATCTATTTAATTAGATCTGGGGAGCCCAGGTTTGCCGACATAAACCTGGAAATAATCAAAGAGACATTGCATGCTTGGTTGTACACAATGCATTATTAATTCATAAGTCTAACGTCTGAAGCATGATAAACTGCACAGGGATCTCAACTCAGGCTCCAAGTCCCTTATATAACGCTCCCATATAATACTTTAAAGTCTCCTTATTGAATCTAATCAACTTCAACTTTATTGACAAACTTTAAACTTATGCATTGCATCTAATTAATCTACCTAATTTATACTTTAAAACAAATAACTTTAAGTTATGGCACTTTTAATCCTTATAGACCTAAAGCCTATGATAATTAAAGGGAACGAAGATGTAGATAAGGGAACACGAAAAGCTATTCTTACAACGCACGCTTTTCTGAGCAAAATAGAAGTCTATATATTTTGGGAAACACCGATTTTAGAGATTTGCAAATCCAGTCTTTTTCCATTGCATAAATCATTCTTGGCTCATAAAAGTTTCATTAAGGAAAAAAATGTATTTATGTATATTTGTGTGTGTGTATATGTAAATATATACCTACTAGATTTCATAAAAAAAATCCCGTCAAGTATTTGCCATCAAGCTACAACAAGGGTTTCTTCGGTCATAAAAAGAAAATCATATTTCCTACATTTTTCTTTTTCTTTTTACTAATAACATATACGTATAAAAAGTTGCACTTTAGAGGAACAATGTGTGAAGAATGTCCTTTAGAATATTAGGTATGCACTTATTTAGAACTTTT
Organism: Gerris buenoi; assembly: GCA_001010745.2. Classification (NCBI taxonomy): domain Eukaryota; kingdom Metazoa; phylum Arthropoda; class Insecta; order Hemiptera; family Gerridae; genus Gerris; species Gerris buenoi. The sequence goes on from KZ651133.1 coordinate 511,804, forward strand.
GGAGGTGAAATGGCCGTCATTTTGGAAACGCAATGTATATTTGCGATCTGCATTTGAACTCTTTTAAAATGATAATACCCTACTCAAAAATTATCTTGGCCTTTTTATATTAAAACCCGGAAAAATATCTTTGGTCCATAGAGAAGTATATTTATGAATTTTTTCCTCATTTTTAGGACCTTTCCTTATGGATAAAAGCTTATAAAAACTTAAACATTACAAAAAACTAAAAAATGTTGCCATCAATTGAAGATATTTCGAGTTGTGATATCGCAACATTTTTCCTATTTTGGGCAAAAACTTATATCCTTATATAAAAATTAGTAATATAATAACTTATAGTATATAAATAAACTTTAGTATATAAAAACTTATGTACTAAATTTCAAATGTCTACTACAATAGGTCATTATGAGATATGATCGAAGATTTGACTATTGGACGACAGAACTACCAAATGCATAAGGGAGTCTAAAGGTGAATAAAGATTATTCTGACGTAACGTGTTCCCACTTCACGGCAGATACTGTGGGACCACGTCAGACATGAGTTGGTGTTCACATTGTTCTGACGTCAGACACATGAAAGAACAGACTGGAGCTTGTTGCCCTTCCCGACAATTGGTTTTGAGCCTGCAATCATGAATGTACTCCCTGTTTTTAACATGAGCTATTTGCTCTTCTAGAGACTGTATGCATCCTATCAACGTGAAGCGATATGAATTCCCGGAGTTCCAAAATAAAAGTTTTAAGGTAACATGGCATTTTATTCATCAATTTAAAGGTCTTGAAGTGTTAAAAAAGAATATGCAATTATTACACTTAATATCTTGGCACTTAGGCCTCTTTCACACGAGGCAACTTAGTTGATTCAACTAGTTGACTGGCGGTTGAAAAGGAGTGCAGCCCGGTAGCAAGTGTTAAGGAATCGCCCGAACCCCTTCACACGAGTTAACTCGTCCGCCCAGGCGACTAGGAGCCCAGGCACATGTGCCGCTCACCTTCTCATCCTAACTAGTTGATTCAACTAAAAAGACACTACAAGGCATTAGCCCCTTCACACGAGTCAACTTAGTTGAGTCAACTGGGACATTTGTTCGATATGGATTCTACTTTCTCTTTATCCTTTTTAATAATTTATCCTCGTGGCATAGTAAAGTTTCGTATAATAATTGTAGAAAGTGCTTATTTCCCTATTATATAGCAAATAGCAAGGAATGAAACAACATTTTTCGACTAGAATTCCTCTTTTTATGGATTTCGTAGATTATTATCCTCGAATCCCTTAAGCCGATGATGTGTTTGTATGTCCGTCGTACTTTGGTTCATATCCTCTAATAATTTCTCATATAATATTATATGTGAAATTTAAAATTAACTTTTTGACCTCACATAGGAAAAATATAGAAAATTTAAACATATAATAAGTGCATGCGCAATGCGCAAAAATGTGCTAAGCTCAATTTTTAATTATTCCTTTTAATTTTCGAGATGGATATCAAAAAATGAAAGCTATTGAAGAGTAGATCATAAATATTAATAACTTTTTATGACTTCTATGCTTTTTACCGCCAATATTGCAGTTTTAGCGCCAAAATTACACCCTCCCCCAACCATACTATAACAGCTAATCCTATTATTTGAAATAAGTTACGTAAATAGCTTATGATTGGGTGATAAAAATTCCCGGAAATGAATGAATTTAACGTTTTTAGGGTTTCGTTGGTAAAACCAAAAAAATCGGTCCGAGACAACTCAGACAAACTTTCTCATATACGAGTTCATATTTACTTAGGCCCAGTGTTTCCCTTTTATTAGTTTTCGTATATACATTTAATTTTTTACTGAACATTTCATCAAAATATGCTATAAAAATAACTTCTCCCGGACGGGGAATCGAACCCGGGCTCTCTCCGTCCGCGTTTTAAACTATTTTCTCTGGAACTATATTTTCCTGAGAAAACAGCTTATATCATTAGGTTCGTATTTAAATGGGCTATATTTTAGAATTTTTTAATCAAAATCGTCGGAACCGTTTTCTAGAAATAATTTTTTTTTTCATGTTTTTCAGAGTTTTTGGGGGGTAGCACCCCCAAATTTGAAGCTAAAATTCATTTATCGATTTCGCCTCGGGGTATGATTTTTCTATACATGTATGCCAAATTTCGTCAAAGTCGGCCCCGTAGTTTAGGCTCCAGGCGTCTGCATAGACAGACGACAGACAGACAGACGACGGACAGACATTTTTTAAAAACCACTTTTTTGGACTCAGGGGACGAAACCCTTTTTACGTAAGACTTCACGCTTATACAATTTTTTTATTATACCGATAAAATACATTGTGGGGTAGAGAAGTTGAATCTACTAAGTTGACTCGTGTGAAAGAGACCTGAAAAAGTCTTCACACGGGCAGTCAACTAGTTGAGAGTCAACCAGTCAACTAGTTGAATCAACTAAGTTGCCTCGTGTGAAAGAGGCCTTAACGTCTCAACTAGTAGAAGATTAAGAGCGGTTTAAGTGGTATTAAATGGTGACAAAAACTAAATTCTACCAAAGGCAATCTAAAAAAAAAAAAAAAAAAAAAAATGTAGGTAATCTTAAATATTCCCTGTTGTTGTTACATAGAACTATAAAATATGGACGTTGTTATTTATATATTTGTTTTTATGAAGTGAGTCTCCAATTTCATCCCAAGCCTCCTTTCGTGAATGTTGATTTTGATATTCCCGGTATTTTTGGAGGAGGATTCACCCGAACATATTTTATTAACATGTCTTAAAAAGAAATCACCATTCAAAAAAAACATCTTAAAAAAAAAAAAAAAAAAAAAAAAAAATCTCTAAAAACGGTATTTAAAACAGTAGTAATAAAGCACCTGACTCTTCTGGTGCCTTCCCACGTCTGAAGAAATATCTGGAACTTTAGATATCCTTCCCACGCGCCATAAGGTGTGTGGCGTCAGATAGCATCATATCTCGCGTTCCCACGTCACGTCAGAACAATATGAACATAGACTCACAAAACCCTGGGTTACTTTTTAATATCAAATGCATTATGACGTGGGCCCATGTAACGTCAGAATAGTCTGTACGCAGCTTAAGATGACTTCGAAACCCTAAAAAAGAAATATGTATCATGCATTAACACACTCATGGAAAATTATTATAAAACTTATGTTTTTCAGAACAATAAATTATAATCTATTCATCTGTGTTAGGTTTGCACACCTTATTATACGTGTATATCTAGTATCTAGTCTAAGGTTATATTTACATATCTAATATCTAGATATTATTATGTTTTATGTACATATCTCAGCATATTATGTTATATTTACTAACGTATATATTATATTTTATGTACTGTACAATGGACATATCTTAAATTATATACATCAAATCTACATAACATGTTTTATATACATATCTACGTATGTGAATATCAATGATCTGTTTATCTGAGAACTGTCTATATCCCGATATGGTTAATCGCACAAACCCATATCTAATTATACTAATCCTATTAAGGTAGAATAATTAATTAATTGCATTTACTATAAGAATATCATTCTTATATATTTTAAAAGAGAAGGAGGTAAAACACTTTTTATTTGATTTTTGTAATTTATTTTATAAATTGATAGTATTATATCATATAATACTCGTTACCATAGTCAAGATTATTGATTGTTGTATATTGTATTCACTGATAATGATCTAAAGGCAACAGTAAAGCTAAAAATTTATTTTTGAAATAACTATTACCACCTGTTACCATTGTAAAATTTATTGCTATTAAAATTTATTTGAGACACTGATAATATTTTGTTTTGGAAGCTTAAAAATAAGTAGTTTGCTAAAGGGCAGGCCACAATTAGCCAATTGTTGGTCCAAAATAAGTTTCAAGCAATTTTACCCATTTATCTCTCTCCCACATACGCTCAAATAATATAACTTTATTTACTCCTTATCTTTAAAAGTAATCATCTAATTTTTCCGCAAATAGCCCTAAATTAATTGAAACCACCTCTTCTTTATATTGTGCTAAATTAGTACTTTTATTCATGTAAAATATCAAAACAATTTGGACAGGTATATAATAAGTTAACAAATATAATAAATAAGACAATAATGGATTGTAAAAGCATAATCTCAATAGTATATATTTAATAGGATGCGAAGACGTTATGTGCTACACTAATTGGCAGACTATTTTAAATGCAATTAATAAATATTGTATAAGACATTTTATTTAGTTGAAAATTAAATTTAGTAATGGATATTAATATTTTTCATTCGGTAAATATTCTTCTGGTGATTAAACAATTCACCCTGTGTGGCGAATATTATCAGATCTGACTTTTGCTTTTGAGGTTTCAAAGCGTTTGTGTTATATAAGATTTTCCAACAACTTTTATATATTTCTTGTTGTGGTACAAATAGGGTAAATAAGAGAAAAAAAACCCATTTTGAAATGTTTGAAAGATCACACAATATGTCGAAGTCAATAAAGCGAAGGAACAATATGAATGATAGTGTATACTTTGCTGCATCTTCTTCTACTTCAGAATAGATCGAAGGGAAGACGATACTACTTGCAACGATACCGAGGAAGTCGTCTCATGTATATGATAACCGAAAGCCGTCCAAAGTTCTATAGTGTATGTAAATAAAGGCTGTATGGAGGAGGGTTAGGGAGATGGCTTTGTATAGCTTGATATTGGTAGCTGGGTATGAATGGCGTCCCACAGGGATATACAGCAGGGCCGCTATGTTTCCAAGTGTACACTCTTTACGCTATGTGTGCTTGTGTTGGCAGCATTGATCGTCTATGATTGATAACCTTCCCATCTCGATACTTATCATCAAATGCATCTGCTACTCCCACTCTTCTTTTATTCCCTCACAAATACGTGCACACTTCTATTACAGTTATTCATGTATATACGACAAACATACTTATACAGTATGTGTAAAGATTGTGAAGGATGTCGATGGCAGTGCTTATACTAGCTAAGTTTCAGTAGTACCCTCATTTGTTTATTTCAAATATCTAAGCATTACTAGACATCGCGTGTTAACATTATTGCTATAGACAAGTTTAGAAGTTTTAAAATAATTTCTTTAGAAAGTTTTAAATTAGAACAAGCTTAGGATTACCATCAGATCCCTTATGTTTTGTATAAGGTAGTATTAAATCAAATATGTAAATAAATATAGTAGTAGTAAACCAATTATTTACAGGAATCGATTCATCGAGTAGGTCTACAAGGATTTAAATTATTGTTGTATAGACATTACAAAATTAGTTCTAAAACATTAGATATTACCACTAAAAAGTTTTTATATGAATATAATATTTGTAAGGCAGAATTATATTATAACATTTACAAGGTGTCGTGGGATTATAATTTTAATTTATATACGTGTTAACACTCTCTATATATGTTTACTAGGGATATGGGAAAGTTTTCAGAGCGGCTACAAGAAGATGGGCATACGAGGCTATCATCCCTGGGCAGCTACAATATGCCAAAGCCCACCCCGAGCTGTAGTTTCAATTAAGAAGAAGAAGATATGAGAAAGGAAACAAAATTAAATTAAAATATAGCGGAGATGGAAACTGATGTACACTATTTAGAATTGCGACTTGCTGAAGTTCATTGCTATTATGGTCCACGAGGTGGCGAGCAAATGTGTCTAAATATTAAGCTAGAATGTTGTGCAAAATTAATCTTTAGCGCCTTTTAAGAATATTTAGTCAGTTAAGTTCGTCTGTGAGACATAGTTTGGCAATAGGCATTTGAAATAAACCGAAAAATCGGCCATGTCCCGCTTCTTTAGTGGACCATATGATTTTCAAGATTCTGAGTACAAAATTAGTAAGCAGACCAAAAATCGTTGATGTTAGTTTTTTCTTGATAAGTGTAACATTATAAAAATTAAATTTTTTGTTTGTTTTAGAAAATTGTTAAGATTTTTTAAAAACCATGAGTACAATATTTAGTTCATTATAAAAAAAAACAAGCGGCTGATAAACCATAGTGCTTTCAAAGCTTTTTCGCCTAGGTTGCTAATTTCTTATAATGTAAAATGTAAACTCTCTTTAGAATTATTTTTGTACTAGATTTAGAACGTTAGAATTTACCTCGGATAAAGTTTACATTTTGGTGCATCAGTATATCGAACTAATATAATAGAATATCTTAGTTTTAGTTACTTTCAATTTAAAAGTGGGAAGAAGTAGTAGTGGTAGTGGTTAGACGGGAAGGACGAACCACTTGTTCGAACCTAGTAATCAGGCCACACTGGGCCCATTTTACTAAACCCCGTGGTGGAGAGTTCCAGCTACTTCCCACATCATACCTGTACATTGTACTGCCGAAGCGAGTATGTTGTGGTCATTAGCAAGCTATGTCAGCGTGCGTCAAAGGGGGATAGCTGGGTGGACCGCCTAGAGCATCTCGGCCACGATGGCTCTCAATGTGAGAAGAAAGTATTATAATTTATTGATCAAACACATATTAGTTTTCATGTAATAACATTTTTAATTATGATAGTTATTAAAGTTGAAAGTCAAAGTCAATAAAAAAACTATTTATAAAACCAAAGCCAATATAATTTTAGAAGCTCTTAAGCTATGATATTAAACTGGCCCATTACATCTTTAAAGAAATCTATAAAACAGACGAAGATCAACACGTAATCCTACCTGCTTCATCTCCGTTTCCTTTCTGTTTCATCCCTCAATCAGAAATCTCGTTTATCAGCTATTAAACCGTCGTAAAAACACAAATCCCTCCTACTTGGGGTAACCATCTTAATAAAAAAATAAGTCCATAATAAAATGTGTTTTAAAAGGAGGGTGTTTTTTGGGGGTAAGAGTGAAAAGCATCTATAAAATTGGTTGGTGACCCCCTTGACTTAAGTGATGACTAAAAACTCCTGGATGGTATATCTTATTTTCTTTATTTACTTCCACTATCAGTAATTGGATTGTTAGGTAAGGCAGGAACTTTGTTAATTAAATCAGGTTTTGAAGGCTATAAAATGTTTTTGCCCCCCCCCCCCCCGGGAGAGGGGTAAGGCAAGGTATAAAAGTGAGTAGTTTACTTCTATATAGACACCGAAGCAAGGGATGGAACGAACCTAAATTAATCAGTTTACGACCTTTAAATTCTACCTTGGCTTTAGACCCTAAGGGCTTCTGGCTCTGCTACCAGAATCTACCCTTTTCTCTGTATAAACTCCGGCATAAAATCTTTCTTGTTACGGCCACTTAGATCGATCTTTACCTTACCCATCCCATTCTGACTATAAATTATACACCTTTCAGATTTAAATATGTTTTTTTTTTAATTTTATCTTTTTTTTAATAAAAAACATTTGCTTGAAAGAATATTCATTAGTGTTGAAAATTTTTAAATTTATTGGATGATTTGAGAGGAAATTTATTTTTTAAAAATTCTAATTCTGAAAAAGCTGAAGGCCACTAAAATTTACTATCATAAAAATCACCGACTCAATAAATGGAAGAAAATGTAAAACAAAAATGAAAATAATTCTACCCAAGGAAATAAGAAAACTACTCAGAAAGAGAAAAATAGGAGGACAAACTATAACAAGGGTAAGTTGAAAGATCTGGCTAATATTACAAATGAAAAACTTAAGAAATTCAGAGAACAAAAAAAAAATAGAAGATTTAGAAAGTGTCTAAAAGATTTAGACAACGGAACCAGTTTGAAAAAGTACTGGAAAAGTCAGTACTTAAAAAAAGTAAGGGTACTACATTCACTAAAAGATGATAGCATTGATTTATTGAATATAATGGGTTCTTCTTTAAATTGTTACTTCCTTAAGTTGTTTTAAAATATAAATGACTGACTAAACAACTATTACGACAAAGGGATGTTTAGTCCAATGTACTTTGGGACAAAGGAATATCACACTTCTGTTTTTAGAAGGGGGAGTTACATCCAGAACATTCCGTACGCACCTTCTTTAGATTATCTAAAAAAACTATTAAGTGCCTAAAAATGAATGTGTCAGCTGAAACAGTTACATTTATATACTAATTTATATAATGATATGGACTTTATATCAACAGAGAGCGAAAAAAATTGTAATTTTAATATGAATGAAGTACCTGACTTAACTCTGTATGAAGAAAGATGAGCTGTTTACAAATTACAGAAGGAATAAGCTATAGGGGTAGATCGAATAACTGAAGAAGAAATTAAGACCACATCACTAGTTTATAAATACATGCTTTTATAGAAAGGTGATAATTCAAGCTTGAAAATAATGCTTGACCTCTAGGTCTACTTTCGTGACTCTACAAGTGTCTGGTGCATGGTGCATCTGATTGCTGGAAGAATAGGTAGGCGAACAATAAAAATATTGGTATCAATGGAATAATTTAAATAATAATAAATAATTTTTTTCTTTAAGTAAGAAATAAATTCAAAAATTCCAAGACAGAAACATGTCTGTTGGATTGACGTAACAGAAGCATTGCGATCCAAATTGAAAAATTCCAAGACAGAAATTCATGTCTGTTGGATTGAGGTAACAGAAGCATTGCGATCCAAATTAAAAAATTCCAAGACAGAAATCCATGTCTGTTGGATTGAGGTAACAGAAGCATTGTGATCCAAATTCAAAAATCAAAAATTCCAAGACAGAAATCCATGTCTATTGGATTGAGGTTATAGAAGCATTGCGATCCAAATTCAAAAATTCCAAGACAGATATCCATGTCTGTTGGATTGAGGAAACAGAAGAATTGCAATCCAAATTCAAAAATTCCAACACAAAAATCCAACAGTCATCAAATCAGGGAGCATAACTACTTGTATAAGAAAGTAAAACTATAAATAAGATAGTGGACATTGAACCCGGACAAGATTAGAGAGCCAATATAGAAATAGCCTGAGGACTGGATTAAAATAGATTAGCTGGTAACCTTGAAGAAGAAATTTCTTAATATAGAATTTAGTTAATAATTTGCATGTATATAAATGACTCTGTATATTTAAAAATGAACTATTTATTTGTAAATAACTATAATCAGTAGATACAAAGAAACAGTCTCTCCATGGAAATAATACTTGTTTATTTATTTGTTTTTTATTTATATATTTATTTATTATTTAGTTGTTTATTAAAGAAGGTTTCAGCTTTTATAAAGCCATCAATAATTAGTGCCTATGAACAAATACTATTATCTCTAGCATTTTTAATTTAGTTTTTTTTTTTTGTTCTATTAAATGTTAATTAATTTGTTATTTCTTTAACTCTATTTTGATTAATTATTATTATCTTATTTATTTGCTTCTTTTACTTTTTCTTAACTTATTAAAGTTATTATATATTTATCCCTTATTCTTGTAGATTTTGTTTTAGACTTTTATTAGTTTTCTTTTTATATCGGTTTATTTATATGTTAGTAAAACAAGCTTTTAGATCCATACTTGGCTCTTCATCAGATATATTGTATAGGATAATAAAAAAACAAAAAAGTGAGGTTTTAAGTTGTAAGAGAGGTTATAAACAGTGTTGACGAATGAGTATTTCAAGAAAATAATACTAAAAAAAGATTTACTATTCAAGGCTCTCTATTTTCTTCCTTTTCTTATATGTACCTATATTATAACGAAATATGAATGTACTAGGCGATATAATAAGCTACGGGAGAAGCGAAAAAATGTAATCACAACTTAACTACAACAAGTTAAAAAAAATATGTGTGTGAGGCACTCACGCATTAGAAGTGAAACTTAAGTTCTAGAATGCATTGCTCTCTTTCATTTTTTGACGAATTTATTATTTCAGGATAAACAAATGGTTATGGGAAATTTAATTGAAAAAAAAACAAAAACAAAAAACAACATTGCTTCGCTAAGGCAACCACATTTATTCCAATAAAAATAAATGTTTGTTTTGATTTGCTGGTCTTTTAATTGATATAATATGATTAATCTTTAAAAATGTTACACTTGGACGAGTCTCGAATCGCAAACTTCGTTAAACGATGTCACTATATGAAAAAATTCACTCTACCGCCGCCAAAGAAGTTTTACTTCAAACAAATAAAAAAAAAAAAAAAAAAAAAAAATCATAATAATATATCAACATAATATATCAACATAATAAAACCTATTGTTTGGTGATTCTTAAAGCTAAGGATCACAAAGATTGCACTATCAAAATCTATATGGTAATAAATTAATACACATTTATTGACAACAAACTGGTAAAGTTTACGTTTTAACTTTTATTTACGTTTTCAGTTTTATTTTAGTATTTTTCTCCCATAAATGTTCGCCGATATACAAAAAACCTATAAATTACCAAAAACAGTTTCACATATTTCATTTTTCTTAAAAAGTAAAAAAGGTATAAAGTTTATTTTTTGCACATTTTTGGGGGTTTGTTATAGTGAAAAAAATATATTGAGAGTTTATAGGAAATACTGGGTGGGAAGGGGTTAAAGCATCCGGGCATATTTAGGTATTATACGAGGACAGAGTACAAGGTCTCTAGTCCCAAGCTACGTTATACTTACGTCATAAAGTGACACAGGTCATAAAGTGAGTCTAGGTACGAAGAGACTGGAGAGGGTTTAGTTTTGAATTTATGTGGTAACATTAGTTTGATACGGGCGTGAAATACACTGCGGTACATATGTCAGGCGTTAGACATGCTTATTGTTCTATTCAACATGCCAGGTTAAAACCTAACTCACTATAACCTCCTCTCAGGTATTCAAAACAAAACTCAACCAGTCCCTATGTCAATACGGATGGAATGTTCCTATGTCAATGGAACATAGGAAAATTTTACTTAATGAATATAAACATGAAAAATAGTGGGCCAATTAGGGAGACACATAATGTCCTCGCGTTCTGTTAATGGATGAATGTTCATATGATTATAAAATGATGTCACCCCATTTTCATAAAGAGGAAGGTGAGGAAATAAAATAAATATGTTATTTAATAATATAAGTCTAATAAAATCACCGGGAAGTACATGCGTCCAAGTACTTTTTAGGGTTTTGAAGATGATTAAGCATACCGTTATGTAATTATGATTTTTTTTCTTCGATCCCAAGGGTCCCGGGTTCGATCCCCCGTGGGGTCACAATGTTTTTTTTATCGGTAATAACGACAAGATAAATTAGATTTTTCATCGCCCAACCATACGGTAAAACCATGAATAATTTCGAAATTTTAGGACCAGCCATTATGTGCTATGACCAGCCATTGTATGAGGGGGGATAAACAAATATATATTTATATATATATTTATATATA
>KZ651133.1:532705-549373 GCA_001010745.2 Gerris buenoi
AAAAAAAAAAAAAAAAAAAAAAAAAAAAAAAAAAAAAAAAAAAAAAAAAAAAAAATTGTTGTAAGCCACTTTTCTTTTCAGAAGGAACGTTTGTGTTTGTTTCATTGTAAGACCAAGTTATTTTCTTTTTTTTATTCTTTTTTTATTCTTTTTGTATAACTTTTTTTTCTTTTGATTTTGTACGGGTACATGAAAGCTGGGGGGGGGGGCAGTTAATTGGGGACCCCTCGTGGACTGTGATCTCTTTAGCTTTCATGTACCCCCTCTCCAGGTGATAAGCAAAAAGGTATATATAGAGGTGTTGTAAATAAAATCAGTCAGTCGGTTTCGGGTAATTGTAAGTGTCGTTTCTTTCCATACTTTTTTAAAAACCCTAATACGCGCTCCGAGGTTTTAACTTATNTAGCTTCCATGTACCCCCTCTCCAGGTGATAAGCAAAAAGGTATATATAGAGGTGTTGTAAATAAAATCAGTCAGTCGGTTTCGGGTAATTGTAAGTGTCGTTTCTTTCCATACTTTTTTAAAAACCCTAATACGCGCTCCGAGGTTTTAACTTATATATATATTTGTGTCCTACTCTTCTGCAGCTTTCATTTCATACCCAACTCAAAAAAAAAAATTAATAAATAAAATAAAAGTTTGGGCGCACTTTTTGAACTTTTGAAAACTTTTCGCGCCCAAAATTGGTAATTTTTGAAAATTTGGGATGAACTCCCGGAATTTTCATCATTTTAGCACCAGCCGATCTAAAGTGGTTGGGGGGGGAGGATTTTTTTTTGGGGTATATTTTAATTTATTTAACCAATAACCACTAAACCACTATGGGGTATAAATATAATTTTATATAATTTTTCATATAACGCACATTAATTTCTTAAGACAGGTAAGAAGTGTTTCTAATTATTGTGATAGAAGTATTAGTAGTCTAGTACTTCCTACTAGAACGGGTAGGACGAACCACATGTTCGAACCTTGCAATTAGGCCATTACTTAGGCCCTTTGTACGCCCCGCGGTAGAGAGTTGCAGCCACTTCACACATCATACATATGTACATTGTACCGCCGAAGCGAGTATATGATGTGATCAATAGTGAGCCATATAAATCAGAGTGTCACGCCGAGGAAGCGAACCCCATCTCGTTCCACTCAATGATTCAGTGATGGCCGAGCAGAGGTGGTTTAACCGCCGCGGCTACGCTACCTCCCATAATTATTGTGATAAGTTAATATTATTGTTTACAAATTTATTTTAATATATACACGGTAAATAACAAGGGTTTTTGTGTTTATGTTTTCAATGTTGATTTTAGGCATAAATTTGCCCCGGAGAGGGGCGAAATATAGCCATATTAATAAAGTATGATGCTCTGCGTCTGAATTAATTATTTACCCTTTAACAACCCACTTATAAGAATAGTAGAAGATACATTTTTGAAAAAAAAAAAAATAATAAAAATAAAAAAAAAATGGAAAAAAATAAATAAATATGATTCAAATGCACGCTCAGCTCAATATTGCAAGCATTGGAAACCTAGTATATTAAGAGATTTCTATTTTTGGTCTTCAGGGGTATAATAAAAAAAAACCAACTACGTTTCTTTTGCAATATTTCGTCCTTATTCTTTAGGACATTTTCAAGCCTGAAAAAGTTTTTTAATTTTAGATTAGACAAAAACTTTCACATAAATATTACACATTTATCTAACATAACAACTAAAAAATTATAAACAATTTATAAGGTGTAAAAAAGTTAATAAATATAGAATAAAACATTAAATTTAGTACTACCATTTATACTTGTTTCCATAGTGCAAGAATCAAATTATTTGTCAAATACAAAGTCAATTAAAAAGCGATTTTTCCAAAATCCCACTTCTTAATTCCGCCTTTCTTAAAAATAAAATAAAATTAACAATTTTGATAAACACATAAATTAATTTATTTTAATATATACACGGTAAATAACTAGGGTTTTCGATGTTTTTAGGCATGAATTTGCCCCGGAGAGGGGCGAAATATAGCCATATTTATAAAGTATGATGCTCTGTGTCTGAATTAATTATTTACCCTTCAACGACCCACATATAAGAATAGTAGAAGATACATTTTTGAAAAAAAAAAAAAAATTAAATTTAAAAAATGGAAAAAAATAAATAAATATGATTCAAATGCACGCTCAGCTCAATATTGCAAGCATTGGAAACCTAGTATATTAAGCAGATTTTAATAAAAATTTAATATTTATACATCAACGGTAGGCATACATTATATTGTTTTATTTTTTTTAGAAGCATGTCATTTAACTTTGCAGTGTTGACATCTAATAAACTCTTTTTTATAAATAAGATTAACAGGGGGAAAAAGATTTAGTGTTAGGTAGTAGATTTACGTGTTTTGATCTCTAAACAGGAGTTATAGGAAAAGAGAGTGGGGAAATGTTTATCAGTGAAAAGCCAAGTCTAAAATCCTGTACAGGAGACTATCGGAGTGTTAGAGGTTTTCCAGGCTATCACAAACTCTGGGAAACACAGAGGGGGTTTCAACCTACAGGTATCTCTAGGTTCCGATAAGACAAACCTACCCTGTAGATTTGACCTCGCTTCCTACTAACGTAACCTCTAGGTTGACCCTACATAAATAAAGTCTCAACCCTCCTGATGTCTAGGCACCCAACTCGAGGCCTAAAATACTAACCCCCCACCCCTCATCAACACCTCTAGATTTACCACAGGGAGATGTTGGAACCTACAATACATCACTTCATATTTCCACTTAGATAAACATCCTTTAACCTTTTGCTTTTCAACACTTTTGCAAAAATAATATAAAAAATAATACCTTTTATCCTACCCTTACTGGCCACGAGGAATAAAAAAGGGAAAAGTTAAAAACCTAACAGAAAAGTTACAAAAACAATAAATCTTACCTCTTTTTATTAAAAAACAAAAAAAAAATTGACTCAGCAGGAAAACGTATATTTATAAAAAAGAAAAGAAAAGTTGAATAACTAACTTTTTATACAAAAAGTATATAGTCAGAGATTAACTTATAATAAGCTTTTATTTCAAAATTGTTATAACAAAAAATTTCGCAAACGATTATTAAATAAGAAAAAAATTAAGGTTAATGAAAGATTTTCTAAGTGGTTACTGATTTGTGGTGAATTATTTGTGTTTTTGTTTATCTTCTTCATTATTTTTAGTCATTACGATAGTTTAGAAAGAGAATTATTGATGTCTCTTGAGTCTCTTGCCCTTAGTACGTTTTATAGTCCTCTTTTAGTAGTTTTTTATTTATAGTCTTCTTGTGGCATCCATTCTGAAGTTGTTACCTTTTATTTTTATGAACGAAATTTTCTTTTATGCAGTCCCACTTTTTATCTTTATTTCTCTCTTTTTGCACATGTAATTAATGGTTAAATAAAAGGAGTAATAAAAGGTTCGTTGAATCATTTATATAATCGAGTAGTGTCCCGACGACGAACGCAACTTGACAGGATTTGATATTGCTAAGCTAAGGCAACCGCATTTATTCCAATGAAAATAAAGTGTTTGTTTTGATTTGTTAGTCTTCAAATAGATATAATATCTTAATTAACTCAATTTTACTTTTTAGGGTTTCGTTGGTAAACCAAAAAAAGAAACCCTTATAGTTTCGTTGCTGTGTCTGTCTGTCACTCTGTACGGTTCCAATAACTTTTGAACCAAAAGAGATAAAAACATAAACTTTCCAGTATAAAAGATCATTTTGACGCGCACACAGGAAAAATATAGAGAACTCAAAATAATCAGCTGTTCAAATTCAAAATGGTTGATAATTCACGTCGTGCAAAAATTTTTTTCTTACAACTTTTAATTTTTTTTTTACAATTTTGAATGGGGTATCAAATGAAAGGTATTGAAGAGTAGATTACAAATATATATACCACTTGGGGGAAGTGTTTAATTTTCGGCACCATTTTGTCAAAAAACATCGAAATATTTCGTGTCCCCCCCCCCCTAAAACCGTAATGCACTATTACTAAAAATATAGAAAAATATGCAAAATGTGGGGTCTGTTGGGCCATAGAAAAAATAAGATTAGCAATTCGATCTGATGTACTGGAAATCCAAGATGGCGGATAATTCAGGTCACCACCGCCATTTTCTCAAAAAACATCGAAATTTTTCGTGTCGATTTAAGTAATTAAAATATGATCCTATGAATATGTCGGTACTTCTTTAGATCGTTACTCCTCTATGGTTTCTTAGAATATAAATGACTTACTAAATAACTATTACGACAAAGGGATGTTTAGTCCAATGTTCTTTGAGACAAAGGAATATCACACTTCTGTATTTAAGAGGAGTAACAATCTAAAGAAGAACATTCCGTACATCTTCTTTAGATTGTTACTACCCTCTTATTTTTTTTATAAGGCATTTTGCTTTGCTCCCAAAGCAAAATGCAGAGTTGTGTACCGTACTTTATCTACGATTGTTGTTACATTTACATTAATTAAAAACACAGCAAATAAGGTGTGTAAAATGTAAACAAACACGCTTATCGTTCAATAGGGTGAAGAATTCTTTTTTATTTCTACAATAATGCGGGGATAAAGAAGAATTATGAAACGCGCATGCGCAATGAATACAACTACGAAAAGAATCACTTTGTACGCATCTAAACAGAGATAAAATGTTTATATTTCGTATCAATCGAGATAAAATATATTTCCTTCTACATAAGGTAGAAAACAAGTTGGTTTACCGACGTTTCGTATACTTTCTTCATCAAGGTATAAAAAAAGTTAGATTACAAACGGTTAACGGGAGTTGTAATTTCCGAAACACCAGTAAACCAAAACTTTGTTTTTTACTTTTGATTGTTTCCCGCTTGTTCTCAAATTTTATTCCCGTTAGTTCACAGACGATATCCACCTAGCATTAAGACCGCAGTGTAAATCTACAATATTAAACTTTGAACATTTGACTTAGATGAGTTGGATCAAAGTATTATAAACTAACTTAGTAGCAAGTTCACATCGACAAATCAAGTATACAAATGCCCTTAATAACTTATCGAAGTAAATTAAATTCAATACATACAGCACAAAATTATTAATAGGGTAAAATTATTTCAGTGTGTATAAATAAGTTTATAATAACGTTAGTAAAGTGGTCGGATAACCCCCGTCTTGTAATGACCTAATAAGCTGTCGAACGGGGCTAAAACCCAAAGGAAGAAAAAAAATAATAAAAAGAAAATAAATAACGTTAATCTACCTCAGGGGCAGTCGTTCGCGGCTGTACGGGCTTTGGCGTGCCCGGGGTTACCCGAGCAAGTGCGTCTGTCCTGACCTTGGTGCTCTGCGCATCAACGGGAAGTAAGCTTATGGACCAGTGCCTTGCGCATGGTCGCTGAACAGGAGGCGTGCGAACCCTTACGGAACGGCCTTTTATCAGGTTGTACAGGGATGGCGACCCTGGGGGTCTCCGAGCAAGTGGTCCTGTCCTTCCTGCGCGCCTAGTGTGTCCCAGGAAATCAGGATTGCAGCCCAGGGGTACATGAAGTGCTCGCACTGGTGTAAGGGGTAATAGGCTGCCCCGGGCCCTTAGCTAATGGACCTATTCTCACCTGGTTTCTAACCAGGCAAGTAAGCCCTTAGCCCATTTGTAATGATTTTGGTCGCTGAACGAGAAGGTCTGTGAGCCTCAAAGGATGTGGTTTGTAGATCACAAAGGAAGTGGTCTGCAGGCTACACGGGCTTGGCAACCCCGAGGTCTCCTTAGCTGAAGGAAAATCCCCCAGCGTCTGCGTCCATGTCAGGGTCGGCTTGGGGGTGGGCGTCTGTTCCCCATGTCAGGGGCGGCCTTTTTTATCGCTGGGGTTTTTCTTGGCATTTCTTAAATTAATTTATGAATGGAAGATGAAAACCCCCAGCCTCGGAACAAGCCGCTACCGGAGGGTCGTCCGGACACCGAATATCCCACGGGTGACGGTGGAACATGCAACGTGGGCACTGTCGTAGCTGTCGGCGACAGTGGCAGCATGCGAACCGGCAGCCAAAACTCAACAACGGCCGTGGATGGGGGAGACCCTGCCCTCGGTCCGGACAGTGTAGTCATTGAAAAACCGGCAAGTCAAGGAAGGAAGGAAGAAGTGCCTTCTTCCTGGTCTGGTGAGGCGTCGTTCAAGACGGTCTCCCCTATCCTTATTTACAAGTATCTGAAAGCTCTGCTTGGAGAAGTGGCATCCGTCACAAAAACTGGTGCTGGGCACCTGGTAGTGGGAGTACACTCCCAGGACCAGGCTGCCAAATTAGCTAAGATAAGTTCCCTGGGCACGCTTGGTGTCACTACGACACCACATGCCACATTGAACAGCTCTCGTGGGGTCATATTTTGCCAAGACCTCATGAACTGTTCAATTGAAGAAATAAAGGCAGACTTGAAAGATCAAGGAGTAATTGACGTGCGCCAGGTTATGCGCCGTGCTGGGACAGCTAATCCTGTCCCAACCGGCACATACTTCCTCACCTTTAATAGCGTGGATCCTCCAGAGCGAATCAGGGTAGCCTTCTATCGCGGGGTACGTGTCCGGAGGTACATTCCGGCACCATTGAGGTGCTTTAAATGCCTCAAGTTTGGACACGTATCCGCACGCTGCAGGCAGGAGCAAGAAACATGCTCCTGCGGTCGCCAGAGTCACGTTGGCACGGACTGCATACGTCCAATGAAGTGTGTCAACTGTGGTGGCGACCATTCTTCCAGATCTGCAGACTGCCCTGAGTTTGTTCTGGAGAAGGAAATCCAGAGATTAAAAACTGTACACAAGCTATCCTATCCCGAAGCCAAGAAGATTGTTAGGGATAAGGCCTACGCGATGCCTGCGGTAAGTTATGCGGCTAAAGCCGCATCTAGTAAACCGCAGGCAGGTAATAAATCAAATGGTGAGGAAGTGAATGAAGGAAAAGCACCAGCTAGGAAGGAGAAGAATCTGCAGATTGCAAGGAGGGCCACTTCTCCACCGAAGTCCTGCTCTCCCTCCCAAGCCAAAGAAGGCTCGAAGACGCCTTCAACAAGCAGGCGTCCTTCTTCCTCTCGCTCTGGAAGAGAGCGAGGGTGCAATAGTTCCCCTCCCGGGAAGTTCGTCGCCAATCCGCGGCCCCAGAGGACTCGTCGAACCGGGGTGGAAAGCAGCCCGGTAAGGAGTCCTCCGCCAGAGGATTCCGACGAGAGCGGGGAAGAAGTGGTGGTGGATTCACAACCACCACCACCAGTCCCCAAAAAAGAAAAGAAGAAAAAAGTGGGCTGGGTCAGAGGTAGGCCCAGGAAACCAAGAACCCCACGAAAAAAGTAAATGGAGACTGACGCTTTACTACAGTGGAATCTGCCGGGCTAAGAAGCCATCTTCCAGAGCTGCGGCGTCTTTTGCAAGACCATAACCCGTATGCTCTGGCACTACAGGAAACAAAGTTAAGCCCGGCACAGAACTTCAATCTACGCGGGTACCGGATCTTCAGAAAAGATAAGTTACCAGCAGAAGGAGGTCGGGCGCACGGTGGAGTTGCCTTAATGGTAAAGGAGAATATACCAGTCTCCTCCATTCAGCTCCGAACTCCCCTCCAGGCGGTGGCGGTGAGAATCGAAGCTCCTCTCACCGTCACCCTTTGCAGTTTATATCTCCCAGATCAGAGGTGGAACGGGAACGATCTAGAAGATCTTCTTCACCAGCTACCAGCGCCCTGATCCTAATGGGAGATTTTAACGCACACAATCCCTGGTGGGGATCTCAATCACTCACCCCGAAGGGGAGGCTGGTAGAGGAGGTAATGGGACGCTTCAGCCTCATCCTCCTCCACACCGGTGCGCCCATGCACATGACCTTGAGTACCGGTACCCTGTCAGCCATAGATTTGACATTTGCATCGCCAGCTTTGGACTTGACGGTAGATTAGAGCCCCTGTAGTGAGCTTTATCAAAGCGACCACTACCCGCTCTTAATAACCACGGGGCCGCCACCCATACGTACCGTCCTAAGACCCGTATGGGATCTACGACGGGCTGACTGGGAGGATTATCAAGCGGGCTGTGTCCTGCCAGATCTTACTGGGGATGTGGATGCAGATACATCCAGCTTCTGCGCCGCTCTCCAGGATGCAGCAAAAGCAGCCGTTCCATAGAAATGGGTCGGAGGGACCATTAAACACACCCTTTCCGTCCCATGGTGGAACGATGACTGTGAAAGGGCGAATAGGGCCAAGAAACGGGCCCTAAATAAATTCAACAGACAGCCTTCAGACGAAAATTTTATAGAACTTAAGAGATGCCGGGCCGTTGAACGGCGTGTGACAAGGAGGGCCAGGAAGGAATCCTGGCGGGCCTATGTGTCCACGCTCACGGCGTCAACACCGGCATCTGAAATATGGAACAAGGTGAAGGCTGTCGCAGGCAAGCATCGCCCTTCGCCGAGTCCCATACTAAAGGTCGATGGTCAGGTATACACCAGCGAGTTGGAGGTGGCGAACATCTTCGTCAAGCACTACGCCGCCGCCTCCTCAACTCGAGCATACACTGAGAGGTTCCAAAGATTGAAAAGGGAGGCGGAGGAAGTCAATCTGGTTCCGGACTTATCGCTTAATCAAGGGGTGG
The DNA here is from genome assembly GCA_001010745.2 of Gerris buenoi. Classification (NCBI taxonomy): domain Eukaryota; kingdom Metazoa; phylum Arthropoda; class Insecta; order Hemiptera; family Gerridae; genus Gerris; species Gerris buenoi. Next base: position 541,340 of record KZ651133.1, read on the forward strand.
ATTCCCCCTTCACGCGTCCGGAACTAGATCGAGCAATGTCTCGATCAAAAGACTCCGCCTCGGGCATAGATGACATTCCCTATGCCCTCCTGAGGAACCTCTCTGAGCGGGGCAAGTTCGCCCTGCTCAAACTCTTCAATAAAATTTGGACCGCTGGTGTGTACCCGAAATGTTGGCGAGAGGCCATAGTCGTCCCTCTTCCAAAGGAGGGAAAGGACCATAATAGTCCCAACGGCTATCGACCTATCTCCCTGACATGCTGTATGGCAAAGCTAATGGAATCCATTGTGAACTACAGATTGAACTGGTACCTCGAGCGTCATCAGCTGCTTGCGCCAAGCCAGGCGGGGTATCGGAGGCATTATTCGACCGTCGATCAGCTTGCTCTCCTCGAAAAGAATATTCAAGATGCTTTTCTGAGGAGGGAGCATGTGATCGGCGTGTTCTTCGATCTTGAAAGGGCCTTCGACACCGCCTGGCGCTACAACATCATAAGGCGCCTACACGCTTGGGGTATCCAGGGAAGGATGTTCGCCTTTATCAATGGATTCCTGACGGACCGAGTGTTCAGGGTCAGAGTAGGAACTACGCTCTCTGACCCTGAGATTCAAGAAAACGGAACGCCGCAGGGGTCCGTCCTGAGTGCCACACTCTTCTCGGTCGCCGCCAACGACATAGTAACAAGCATCCCGCCCGAGGTCAAAGCATCCCAATACGTTGATGACCTCGGGCTCTTTTTGGCGGGTTTCGACCGGGAAGAAGTCAGGGAGAAGATGCAAGCGGCAATCGACGTGGTTGCGGGGAAAGCCGAAGATATCGGCTTTCGCTTCTCCCCCACCAAAACGATATGTGTACACTTCTGCCGCTTGCGGAAGGAACACGTAGCACCCGAGCTGTTCCTTCATGGGGCTCGGCTGGAGTATAAGGACTCAGCCCGATTCCTAGGACTGATCTTCGACTCAAAGCTGAGATGGAAGGAGCATATCTCGGGTCTGGTTCAGCGCTGCAAAAAGGACTTAAACATCATCAAAGTCCTTGCTCACCTAAGATGGGGCGCGGACCGGACCACACTAATAAGAATTCTCTGCACACTGGTCCGGTCCAAAATGGACTACGGCAGTGGAGTCTACGGCTCAGCGCGAAGGTCCTGGCTCCTGCCTCTAGACAGGGTCTTCCAGCACGGACTAAGGCTCGCTCTCGGCGCCTTTCCGACAAGCAACGCTCTGGCTCTTCACGTCGAAGCCGGAGTGTTGCCAATGCCATTTCGCCGAGAGCAGATGACCCTGTCCTTCGCCGAGGCAGTGAGAGCCAAAGCAGGACACTTCCTATATGAAGAATTTTTTGGAGAGAATGCGCTGAGTCCCGAGTACGAGTGGCTAAACACGCGTACTCGGCCACTGCCGGTAAGAGCTCGCGAGCTGAGACAGAGGTCCGGAATCCCAGAGAACGAGGTGATCAGTTGGGTCACCCCAGAGCTACCCCCATGGGAGGGGCCGGACCTCGCGTTCCATCTTCGGCTCGCTAAATTGCCGAGAGAAACCACGACTCAGGTAGAGTACGAGCAAGGACTCTTCGAGATCCTAGCCCGGTACCAGGGTCGTCGGGTCTTCTACACTGATGGCTCGAAATCAAGAGAGGGTTCCGGGTGCGCCCTGCACTCAAGAACGGAGACAAGATTCTGGTCCTTGTCTCCGGTTGCAGGTGTGTACACCGCCGAGCTCCGAGCCATCGAGAAGACCCTTGAACTGTGCGTGGAGAACGTCGAGGAGAGCGTAGTCATCTGTTCCGACTCGCTCTCCGCTCTCCACGCCCTGCAAGACAAGTTCAGCGACGACCCGGTCATCATTAAAATTTATAGCCACGCGCGAAACCTTCGCATTTCAGAGAAGCGCGTGGCTTTAGTGTGGGTGCCGGGGCATGTCGGCATCGCTGGCAACGAGGCGGCCGATGAAGCCGCCAAGCGTGGGGCCGCTGCGGAGGTGGTGGATCTTGCTCCCGTCCGGCTTGACGATGCCAAGACGGCTGCTGTCAACGCCGTCTGGCGTAGCTGGCAATCAGTCTGGGAGCAGGTCCCCACCCAGCTAAGAAGAATAAAAGCTAAAGTGAGGACGACACTAACAGACGTAACACTTTCAAGAAGAGAAAGCGTCGTCCTCACGCGACTGAGAATCGGCCACACGCAGCTGACGCATGGGCACCTCTTGACTAATGAGCGTGCCCCCCGATGCCGACACTGCGGGATCGCAGCGCTGACAGTGAGTCACATAATTGAAGAATGCGACTCACTAGCGGATCTGAGAACGGAGTGCCAGGTCCCAGCGAACCTGGCAAATGCCTTAGCTGAGGAGTCGAATGTTCAGCCAGTCCTGACATTTTTCCGGAGAGCAGGACTCTATGAATGCATCTAACACCTCAGCAGAGCACAGGTAGTTAGGGTTTCGTTTTGTCTTTTTATGTCTTTTAGTTTAGGATAGGATCTGCTACCACCATCCCCGGCTATATATTTCGTCCGGCAGTGATGGTGGGTTCCCAAGGGCCACTCTTGGCAGTAGGGAGGCAGACTCCTTTGTTTTAACTATTTATTTATTTATTTATTCTAGGTTAGGATAGGATCTGCTACCACCATCCCCGGCTATATATTTCGTTCGGCAGTGATGGTGGGTTCCCGAGGGCCACTCTTGGCAGTAGGGAGGCAGATTTCTTTGTTTTATTTATTTATTTTAATTTAGGATTAGGTAATTAGTTTATAGAAAATTTTAACCTTAGTTTTAGTACCGGTCTCCGTCACCACCTGTCCCGTTTATTTGTTCCACGCGGAGGCAGGCGGGTTTCCTTTCCACTACGTACCACAGTGGAGGGAAGGCGGTGGCCGGAAAAATTGTGATATTAGGATTAGGTTTAGCTTAGGAACACTACTAGTTACCATTAGGATTAGGATTCTGTGATATTAGGTTAGCATTTTTAGCTGTGATACTAGTTTAGATAAATTTTAATCTTAGGTTTAATAATTAGATTAGGACTGGTCTCGCTACCACTCTCCCCGGCTATATTTTTCGTCCGGCAGGAAGAGTGGGTTCCTTTGTGATTCACTCACAAGGGAGGCGAGATCAGGTAGCAGTGATACTAGGATTAGGTTTATCTGTGATACTAGGTTTAGTCGTCCAATGTTATTGTCTCAGCTAGTTTAGGACTGTCCTCACTACCATCTGCCCCTCGCTTATTACTTGCTCACGGGGTAGATGGGTTCCCTTGTAGCTAATTTTGGGCACAGGGAGGTGAGGAAAGTGCAGAAGTCTCTGCTGAGAGCTAACCTGCGTCTTATCAACAGGTGCTTGTCGCGAATGTAGCACCCCCCCGCAGTCCATCCGCTGACGGCCGGTCGTAGGCGTGGCTGCTTCGTTGTCTCTCGGGGTTTTCTGGGGGCACGCCTCCCTGAGGGTGGGTGCCTGGAGCGAAGGTGAACTTGACGGAGGCAGGGGAGCCGGGTCGAATGGTGCTCATCTTAGGGGATGGCTGCTTCTGGGGGAGCTTGGGGGCGCGGGGTGGTCGTCGGTCTCGGCCGGTCAACAAGCCAGAGGTCAGCATCGGCATCGATGGACTGCAACCCTCCTCCCTTAGACAGGTGCTAAGGATCCAGGAGGACTAAGGGGGGTGATGGAAAAGGGTCCTTCCCTACAGACACTAAAGTCAAACTTAGTGGAGTAGAAATAGAGGAGGGCCGACAAACTGTCCCGGCGCCAATAGCCGATTTAAATATTGGCTGACGCGCCTTTTGGGGAAGGGAGAGGTTAAGTCGGTAGGGCTGTATTGCAACCACCAGCGAGTCCGACACTCCACATACTGTGTAATTTCGTATGTGGGTAAGGGCGTAATAGGCCTTCCAACTCCCTGCCTTAAAAAAAAAAGGTAATCAATAACCTGTTATCTTTTATTAGCGCTTCCAAGTTTTTTTTTTTGTTTAAATTTTTAAAACAAATTTGTATGAAATACTGTTTTAATATAATTATTTTACTCATTTATGTTGCTACTTTCATTTATTCACGTGTATATTACAATAACAATTTGGGTTATCTTTTAGTAATAATTTTAAAAAAACTTTTTGAAGGTATAATATGACAAGAAAAAAAAAAAATCTGTAATATCTATAAAGTGGAAAATAGGGGATTTTCTGTTTAAACGATAAGGTACATTGCCTCAAGCTATAGCATATGTGCAGCAAAATATATATGCTAAGTTTAATATAACCTAAATATATATTTATGTGTATTCCGTATAGTCTTTGTTATTTTTCCATTTTCTTTGATAAACTTTGTATATAGAGAGATAGCTGGAGAGCCGATGAGGTTTTCATATTACAATTTTCCGATTTAAATTTTTGGAGAATATAAGAGAGGGAAACCCAGGTGAATTTTAATTAAAAATGTAATATGTTGGTGTATGGAGTGGTTATTTGTGTGAGTTGGTATAAGTGAGAGTAGATAAACACATGGGTTATATAATATCGGTTGTATTGAGTAAATACATATTTTTCCGATATATTAAGTTATGGGGAGGTAATGGTTAGGGAGGGGGTTGTGATGGAATTTAGATGGTTGGGGTCTGTGAGCGTCGGTTGCCTTAATGCATAGCTAATGACCTCAGACTGAACTCAACCTGTATTCTGTACGAAGACGAGTTTTATGTTTATATTAACATACATTAGTAGGGAAAGGCCGGTATCACTTCGGAGGGGGGCCTTCAGGTATGCAAAAAGCGTCAATATAAAGCCGATGTGGCCCGCCCCACAGTGTAGCCACACCAGGAATAACAAATTCCCTTAGGGTTCTACCTGTGAAGTGACTGTGCCTCGTGCTGGAACGAGTGAGAGGAGAGACAACCCTTAGTGACTCTGTCGAACTACCGAATAAAAACCGACCTCGTACTTAGGCCATCTAGTACACCCAAGCACGTGACCTTACCTCCTTCTACTTCGGCAGAGAAAAAACTAAAGGCTTCTACAGTGAAAATTGGTTTACAGCACCGCTGGGGACAATGATTTTTCTCACACCTCTCAACGTAACCCGTCTTTCTTCTACCTTCTGGAACAATTCACTTCTATAGAAAACAAAGTAACATTCTCCTAGTTGAATTACAAACAAGATAGAAAATAACTCACATGTCTTACATCCCTTACAACTAGTATAATCAGTACTGAGTTTTAAGTATAGAAAGTGCTCCCTTAGATCGTCACTATATGCTATTCGAATTTTACAATATATTCTATCAAAATACAACGTTAGAAAATCAATCAATATTAATTTAAAGATAATTTCAATTATAATTATAAAATTTCGGTGGTGCTATATGATTACATTTGAGATTGAAGCGATCAAAAAAGCTGTTGAGCATGCGGTTGTACATAACATGATGGAAATTGTAATTTACACTTCCAATGTCCTTTCCAAGCATTATCCACTATGCATAATCAAACAATACTTTTGTCACAGCAATACATGGTTATGAGATATGAGCCTAATAAATGTACTACTACTGGAACCAAGTTATAGAAATATAGAAGGAAACGTGAAGTGGACGAACTGGCTAAACAGTTACTGACGGAGAAAGGCACAAAACTGGGTACCATTTAAGTCTAACCAAACAAAGGAAATGGCAAGAGACTGGACGAACGGCTAAAACACCTAATTTCTAAATGAACAATCTGCTGACAAAACTGACACAAAGAAATCATTTTGGCAAAACTCCTGGATAGACAAACAAGAATGTCTCATATCTACCTCGTATTCGTTCAAGAGTCACTAAACTGTAAGGTATGAGGAGATTTATATTAATGCCCCATAATATTCTCTGCAACTGGAATAGACTCGACGAGGAAATACAACAGTATAAACTCTCATAAAATATTTCTGAATTAGTACGAGACGATAGAACCATTGACCAAAAGTTCTTCAACGCACGGACACTATATTATATTATTATTAAAATATGTGTAGAGACAAAGTTTACAACCAATGTAAATAACTAGGTACTGTGTCGAGTGTATACATGGCCAAGTTGTGGAAAAACCTTTTAAGATATATATTTTTTTAATATAAAAACGAAAGGAATTATCTGACCTTATTTTCGTTAGTAAAGGTGAATTCACATTATCCACCCAACAATGACCAAGTTGTCTAGGTTCCGTCATATGCGTCCAGGTGCATTACTAGGATGTCCCATGCGTCTAGGTAAATAACTAGGATGTCCCATGCGTCTAGGTGAATCACTAGGATGTCCAGGTGCATCGCTAGGCTGTCTATGTTCCGTCCTATGCGTCCAGGTGCATCACTAGGCTGTCTATGTTCCGTCTTATGCGTTCAGGTGCATCACTAGGTTGCCTACTATGTTCCGTCTTATGCGTTCAGGTGCATCACTAGGCTGTCTATGTTCCGTCTTATGCATCCAGCCATCTGCATAGGATTCAGTCCTGCCTAGCCACAGAAAAAAAAACAATTTGAATAGGTTGGCAAAACTTTCATAAAATCGGTCTATTAATTATTGAAAATGATAGATAAGTTCGTATATAATAACAAAAGCTACTTCTTGACAATGCTTCTTCACAACAAGGAATTTGTTCTTGGTCATACCTAATACATTAATAAAAAAATAAACGAAGCTCAAAAAATTACAGAGAGAATCTGTAATTTTTCTGGATAAGCCTGAAATATATAGGTATGACATGACGTCATGAGTTATTACTTCATGTAATTAACGTGTATAACAGGTTACAAAGGGAATTGGGCCTCGTTTGAAGTTCAAACTGGGAAAAAAACGACTTGTTGACAGTTTCTTTTGTTTATTTAATAATATTATTGTGAAGAACATTGTACTATATTATGTTACGCGCCGAGACACTGACATAACGTAACATCATTACACTATTCCCTTTTTATGTAACTCAAACGTTTGTTGCAATGTTGACTTTATGCTTGACACAGTGTATACGCTTTGTTACGTCTTTCTCTGTTTCAATATTGAGGATGTAGCACGTATCTAAACATGGTGTTAAATGACAAAAGCCAGAGCAAATATCTAGAAACTGAATATGTTAAAATCGAAATAATTTTGAAACTGAAATATTATTTCTAACGGTGGAAATGTACTTTTTGTTTCATTCGTAATATTAAACTACTTTATTTTCCCTGAACTTTCTTTTCTTTTTTTCGATTGTAGTATATTTAATCAATCAAATTCAAATTTTATTAATTTTAGAGGGCTGTTACTATGGAGACCAAAAATTTTTATTTTTCAAATACATTGAAGTTGAGTATAATTTTAAAATGTATTGAAATTTGGTTCAAAAATGTATATCGCGTTTCCAAAATGAAGGCCATTTAGGCAACGTTTCAAGAGAGAAAACGAATTGTATATTACGCGTCGAGAGTGGAAAGAAAAAATTTTGCATGCGAGTGTGGAGATTGCATCCTGAGCGATAGCGAGGGTAGTAAAACCACACGAGTTTTCGCACGAGTTGCGTACCGTACTTTATCTACGATTGTTGGATTTTAATAATAAATAAATTAAAAAAAAAAATCCTGTATGTAAGTTCGTATTTCTCTTTAGCTAAAGATGAAATTAATTCATTAGTTGTATTTTGTGGCGAATAATTTATATCTGGAGGCGTATTTATTCTTCTCATTTTCGTCCTAATCACTTAAAAATTAATTGTTTTTTTATTAAAATGAAGTTACTTTGATTAAACAAACAGCAAATTAGTTTTGTTAAATGTAAACAAACTTGCTAATCGTGCGTAAAGGTGAAGAATTCTTCTTCTTTACCGCCCTAGGGCGGTATAGTCCAGTCATTTGGTAGCGAAAAGTAGTAGATTCAGGAAAAAATAGCTGAAGAATTTTTCTCGACGGATCTTTATGTTTTTTGGGGTGCTGAATCTGAAAATCCAGTTATCGACTAGATTTGGATATGGCTTCACCATGAAAATGAAAAAACCATAAAATTTTGGAAGTATTTTTAGTTTTTCGCTTATAACTCCGAAACGAC
>KZ651133.1:562739-582003 GCA_001010745.2 Gerris buenoi
TATTCTTTCCAAATCCCAAAATTGTTTTATATCTTTTTCTACCTCAGAATTTTTAAAATCAATGTGGTTGTTACTGCAATTTTTTATTTTAGCGACACTTTTTTCTCCACTTAAGACCCATCCGAAAATAGATTTTGATAAAACCAATCCTTCATTTAATCTTAATGTTTTGTCTTGAATAATTTTCCAGTAATAGTTCATACCAATCAAAATTTCTATTTTTGTGTCACAATTTTCAGTTTGTTCGTCAGCAAATTTAATTTTTGGAAACATTTTCTTTATTTCATAAGGGACCGATTCATATTCTTTGTATTCATTATTTGATTCGAGAGCTTGGATGTTAATGGACATGTTGTTATACATACTTACTAGTTTGAATTCTCTGATATTTCTTTTCTTTCTACTACTTTTGCTTTCAAATGATTTTACGTTACATATTTCTTCTTCTGTTATTTTCATGTCTAACTCTGCAGCCATATTTTCGTTTACGAAGCTCACTTCACTTCCTGTATCTAGTAAGCATCTTGTTAAGCGTTTTTTCCCATTTTGCCCAACAACCCATACTTTGATTGTCTGCAGTCTTGATCCCTTCCACTTCAGTCCTACGTGGTTGTTGGTCACATCCTTATGTTTCCATCCATCTTTTTCGCAGAGGGCTGTGTTGTGTTTATGGTTTTCCTTACATTGGAAACAATGTAAATTCTTCAATTTAGGGCAGTTTCTAGCTAGGTGACCGCTACTAAATAAGCATATAAAACATTTGCGTTTATTTATAAGACATTGTTTTCTTTTTTCAACAGAGGGGTATTTTATTTTGTATTTTATGTCCACACTATGCCGATTGACCGTGCTGATCGATATAGTGGACTTTTTGACATATCCAGATTACTTCAGTATGTGTGGACTACTCTAACAACAAATAGTGAATTTAAATACATATTTGTAATTTAATTTAACTTTTAAATGAGTGATTTATAAGATACTGCAGTGGCAGCAACGGTAATTATCATTGGAGTTCTTGGATTGGAAGCCAAAAGACCTTCGTCGTCACCCATTCGCCCAAAGAGGTTTTGTGAAGGTTTTCCCATAGTAAAATAAGATACATTTCAATAAACGAAATTGTTTTTTTGTCACTCCAATTCATCATGAAATTAATTAAATTAAAAACTAATAAATGCACTCAGCAAAACAAAACTGAACAGAATGAATATTTTGTAAACAAAATGTTTCGACACGTCCTCACTATTACTGTGGATTTTCATTTGAAAATGAACAGTAGTAAATGAAGAAAGCAGAAAATGAATTTTGGATTTCATTTGATTCGTACCGACTTGATTCGGATTACTTTCGTCTCAGCCCGACATGGTTCAACCAAGCCGGGGCGACACGTACACTGCACACACTAGTTCGATATTGCCTATCGGCATAGTGTGGACCCGGTTTAAAAAAGAACACTCCGTAATTAAATTTTTTAAGGTATTTCAATGTTTTGTTTAATAGCCCACGGATCCCATATTAATTATCATCTGCGCAAATTTAATATTAATTAAAAATGAGTATGATCCCACTGGTAATGAAAATACATCTAACCAACCACACTTTCAATTACCAGATCGCATTACTTTGCACTAATATTTCCATTCTCCCAGTAATGTGCAACACAAATACGTTAAATATTTTTAAATTTCGGTATTGTTTGAGAAACTCGGTATTAGGTTTTATAAACTTTTTATTAATAGATAAACTGATTTAACACAACTTAATGATTATTTCAATATTCACAAAAATTTGAATGCCATATTATGACACATCTGTCACACTCCCCGCCGCCGACACAGGCTTGGTCCCAGTCTTTCATAGTTCTAGTGGGACTAATAGTTGTACTGGTCGTCTGATGTTTTCTCGTCCTCCAGCTACCTTTAAGATACAAGACCTTACGAGTCCGTCTCTGCCTTTAATCACTTCTAATATTCTTCCAGTTTTCCACATGTGTCTTGGTCGATCGTCAGACACTAGCACAATGTCTCCTTCAGCAATTGTAACTATTCCGCTCGGTGTCTTTCTTCCGTGAAATGATCTTAAAGTTAATAAATATTCCTTGTACCATCTTTTCCAGAACTGGCTGCTAATTTCTTCTCTCTTTTAAAATAGTTTGACTAGTTCGTTTCCAGTTAGGTTGCGTTGTTCAGGTGGTAATGAGTTTACTTTCTGTCCAGACAAAAAGATTTGAGAGGGGTGAATCTTCCGTCGGTCTTCTTCATCATAGGTCAAGGGTCTGCTGTTGATTGCCGCCTCTATGTTACTCAGTATGGTCGTTAATTCTTCTTCGTCTAGTAAAGATGTTCTCATAACGGTGGCTCTCAAACATCTTTTCGTTGGACCATCTTTTTGCATTGCTTTTGTTCTGCACCATCCTCTCCCACCAGCCTCCCCACCACGCTGCTCTTTCCACTATAAATTTCCATATTATTCCATCTTGGGCCAGAAATACTTGTAATTTTGAATTTTCTATACTATCCCAGAGTCCTTTCAAATAAATATCAGCAGCTTTGGACGTTTTAGCGTTATCTGTGTATATAATTTTCGGTAATCCTCTTCTCGCGATAAATCTTTGTAATGACATAATAAATCTATCAGTCAACATAGACGTCACTAATTCTAAGTGTACTGCTCTTACTACAACACACGTGAATATAACAATATAAGCTTTTTGAGAGGTTCCTTCCTTTTTTATATAAAGTGGACCTGCAAAATCTATACCTGTCACATGAAATGGTTTTTCTTGTTTGATGCGGTCTAAAGGGAGAGGTGCTTCAATTTGTACTGCTCTTTTTTTTGTTCAATTTTTGACAAACTGTACATTTTCTTATTTCTTGTTTGACTGATTTTCTTCCATGCTGGATCCAATATTTGTTTCTTAGTTCTGTTAAAATATGTTTAGTTTTTAAGTGAATTAATTTGTAATGGGTCCATCTTATGAGTTGTTTGACTAATGGGTGTTTTCCTTCTAATATAATGGGATGTTTTTCCTCAATTGATATTTCTGCAAACTGTAATCTTCCTCCAACTCTTAAAATTCCATCTTTGTCAATGTATGGATTATATTTTTTAATTGGTGAATTCTTGATTTCGTTGTTTAATTTCAATTCCTCAACTTCTTTTCCAAAGTATTCTTTCTGAATTAATTTAATACAGCAATTTTTTGATATTTCTAACTCTTCGGCAGAAAGTTCTCCTTTAATTTTTAACTTTTTGCAATTATTTTTGAATCTAAATATCCACGCTATTACTCTTAACGATTTGTTGTAATTGTTTATGTTTTCAAATCTAAATAATTTTGAAAGATTTTCTTCCTCTGCCACATTTAAAACTTCTTTAATCTTTTTTTCTTCATATTTTGCTTCTTCTGCGTTCAAAAACTCATTTTCTTCTGGCCATTTATCCTTATCAAATTTTAGCCATGGTGGACCTTTCCACCAAATTTCTTTATCTTTTAATTTTTTTGCTGATATTCCTCTTGTTAAAAGATCTGCAGGGTTTTCTTTACTTCTGCAGTATCCCCAGACGGATGATCTAACGCTGTTTTGAATTTCGGATACTCTGTTGCAAACAAATGTCTTCCATTTTCTAGAGTAATTTTTTATTCATGTCAGCTCGACTTTTGAGTCTGACCACAGTCTCACTGTACTAGGATTTAATTCCGTTTCTTTTAGCACATAATTTAATAATCGAGTACCGATTAATCCAGCGAGCAGTTCAAGTCTTGGTAAAGTTATTTTCTTTACTGGGGCTAATCTGCAGTTACTCATCATCAGGTGAGTTTCTACCAGTCCATTGTCTTCTTTTAATTTAATGTACAATGCGGCTCCATATGCTTTTTCACTTGCGTCACAAAACACATTTATTTCGAGAATTTGATTTAAATTAGATTTGAAATGAATCCACCTTTGAACTTCTATTTTATTAACTGTCTCGATGTCTTTTCTCCAAGCATACCATCTTTTTGCTATATCTGGTGGTAATATGTCGTCCCAATCGAATCCTTTAATCCAAGTTTCTTGAAATAATATTTTTCCTGTTACTGTTATCGGGGTTATGAGGCCTAAAGGGTCATATAATTTTGCAACTTGTGTTAGAATCTGTTTTTTGTGGTAACTGTTGTAAGATCTCTTGAATTTTCGGATAACAAAATGAAACAGTCACTACTGACATTCCATTTTAGCCCTAACAATTTTAATTCTTCCTTATCCGGACAGCCTTTCAACTGTAATTTTAATTTTTCGCTGTTTGTGTGCCATTTTTGCATTTTAATTTGAATTTTATTCGCAACTGACGTCATTTCCTGACTCATTTTATTCGCAACTGACGTCATTTCCTGACGTCATTCCTGAGGGAGTTGTACAAATAAAAGCTCTTCTAAGGAATTGAATCTCTTCTCTGCTACTACATAATTATCGTTTAACAGCGTGTGTTTTTCTTTCCAAAGAATACTTACAACTCCTCTGCCATCCTTTATCACGAATGTCTTTTCGAAGTTTTTATTTATCTCTTTGTTAATCGTATTTTTATTTTCTTGATTTTCTGTAATTCCTATTCTTTCCAAATCCCAAAATTGTTTTATATCTTTTTCTACCTCAGAATTTTTAAAATCAATGTGGTTGTTACTGCAATTTTTTATTTTAGCGACACTTTTTTCTCCACTTAAGACCCATCCGAAAATAGATTTTGATAAAACCAATCCTTCATTTAATCTTAATGTTTTGTCTTAAATAATTTTCCAGTAATAGTTCATACCAATCAAAATTTCTATTTTTGTGTCACAATTTTCAGTTTGTTCGTCGGCAAATTTAATTTTTGGAAACATTTCCTTTATTTCATAAGGAACCGATTCATATTCTTTGTATTCATTATTTGATTCGAGAGCTTGGATGTTGATGGACATGTTGTTATACATACTTACTAGTTTGAATTCTCTGATATTTCTTTTCTTTCTACTACTTTTGCTTTCAAATGATTTTACGTTACATATTTCTTCTTCTGTTATTTTCATGTCTAACTCTGCAGCCATATTTTCGTTTACGAAGCTCACTTCACTTCCTGTATCTAGTAAGCATCTTGTTAAGTGTTTTTTCCCATTTTGCCCAACAACCCATACTTTGATTGTCTGCAGTCTTGATCCCTTCCACTTCAGTCCTACGTGGTTGTTGGTCACATCCTTATGTTTCCATCCATCTTTTTCGCAGAGGGCTGTGTTGTGTTTATGGTTTTCCTTACATTGGAAACAATGTAAATTCTTCAATTTAGGGCAGTTTCTAGCTAGGTGACCGCTACTAAATAAGCATATAAAACATTTGCGTTTATTTATAAGACATTGTTTTCTTTTTTCAACAGAGGGGTATTTTATTTTGTATTTTATGTCCACACTATGCCGATTGACCGTGCTGATCGATATAGTGGACTTTTTGACATATCCAGATTACTTCAGTATGTGTGGACTACTCTAACAACAAATAGTGAATTTAAATACATATTTGTAATTTAATTTAACTTTTAAATGAGTGATTTATAAGATACTGCAGTGGCAGCAACGGTAATTATCATTGGAGTTCTTGGATTGGAAGCCAAAAGACCTTCGTCGTCACCCATTCGCCCAAAGAGGTTTTGTGAAGGTTTTCCCATAGTAAAATAAGATACATTTCAATAAACGAAATTGTTTTTTTGTCACTCCAATTCATCATGAAATTAATTAAATTAAAAACTAATAAATGCACTCAGCAAAACAAAACTGAACAGAATGAATATTTTGTAAACAAAATGTTTCGACACGTCCTCACTATTACTGTGGATTTTCATTTGAAAATGAACAGTAGTAAATGAAGAAAGCAGAAAATGAATTTTGGATTTCATTTGATTCGTACCGACTTGATTCGGATTACTTTCGTCTCAGCCCGACATGGTTCAACCAAGCCGGGGCGACACGTACACTGCACACACTAGTTCGATATTGCCTATCGGCATAGTGTGGACCCGGTTTAAAAAAGAACACTCCGTAATTAAATTTTTTAAGGTATTTCGATGTTTTGTTCAATAGCCCACGGATCCCATATTAATTATCATCTGCGCAAATTTAATATTAATTAAAAATGAGTATGATCCCACTGGTAATGAAAATACATCTAACCAACCACACTTTCAATTACCAGATCGCATTACTTTGCACTAATATTTCCATTCTCCCAGTAATGTGAACTTTTTTAAATTTTTAAATTTATTTTTAAATTTCGGTATTGTTAAAATATTTAATGATCATTTTATCTAATGCAGCTACCAACCTGGTGTGTTAATTAAGTTTATTATTACTAATTTTATTACTGCTATTAAAAAAGAGGAAAAATGGCTTAAAAGCATTAGAGTAAAATGTAGAGAAGTAGAATATAAAGGAAGAAAGTTTTCCAAAAGAAAGTAAGGAGAGGATCTAGTGAAACAAGGATTCAGTGTTGCCAAACTACACCATATTAGAAGACATAAAATATCCCAGACTCAACTCTTAGCTAACATACAAAGCATCTTTACTTAGTTCTATTTTATACCGTTTTCTTACCTATAAACAACACTTTGTTCTTCACAGACTGAAGAAATAAGTTCGACACCGGAAGCCTTGCTACCGTACCAGGATACATTCTATTACCTTGGTCTCGGATACTTTAACCATATATTTATAGCCTTAAAAGTTAAATACAACTTAGAATGTAGAACAGCCAATACTTTGTTTAGCAATTTATTACACGCAAGAAAATAATAAGAGAAAAAAGTCCTCTAAACTTAGTATTTTATGGAAAAGAGGTTGACGATAAATTGGAACTTTAATGTTACTAAACATAAATCCTGCTTTACTGGAATAAAACTAAAGAATTTATAATGCAGTATTTTATTATGTGAGATAAAATATAATTTAAATTCTATATAAAGGGTAATACCATAAAGTTGAAATTTGAGGTACTTCATGCCTAGGAATACTTAAATTTTAAATCAGCAAATTGAAGAAGAAAAAAAAGTCATATCATAAATTTATTTTAAGACCCTTTATTTTTATTTTATTTTTTTAAATTTTGAATGACACATTGAAATAAGACCAAAATGTTTCCTGATGTCCATAAAGATTTATGTCAAGAATTTTTTCAATTTGATGCAATAACGATAATAGTTTTTTAGAATGATCTAAAAGTTTCTGCAACATCTTGCTTGCTCATGATGTAGGCTTGGTTTCATAAAAAAAATATTGATTAGGACCAGAGTTATTAACAATGATATATAAAATAAAACTACTTTTTATAATAATGTCACTTTTTGATTATTTTTAAAATAAAACAATAATATTTTTAAAAACACTAGGGGGCTCCGCCCCCTACTCGCTTCGCTTGTCAACCCCCGAAAAGACGTGGTAGCGGCCGCTGCGCGGCCGACATGGTATGAGAAGGGAAGTAGTATAGTTATGGAATATGAGAAGGGAAGTAGGATAGTGGTTGAGGTGTAGTGGGGGTAGGCACAACTACTATCTACTTTCCTTTTCTCGCTGACATTTTAATATACCTACTCTCAACTTCTGCCTTACAGGCTTTCCTCTTCTCGGACGAATATATATCTCCCTCACTCTGTCTGCAGAGTTAGTATTACGTCACTCTCAAGATCTCCCTTTCCCCCCGGACTCAACCCTCTTCTAGAGGGGTATCTCCTAACTCACTCTACACTCAGTCAAGTATGTCACTCTCACTGAACTCGTTTGTTTACAAAACTTTTTTAATAATATAGATAGACTATTTTTCATCGCTTGCTTCGTTTTCCTTTGCACAGTAAATATAGTCATAATAATGTATACTACTGCTGTAGTAGGTTTATTTGCTTTGTTTGCTATACGGGTTTTCTAATTTTATTGAATTCACGTTTGTTTGTTTTTGGAACGAAGTTCCTTATAGCACGTAACAGCGTCTGGAGCCCGGGAGTTAAAAACCAACCGTCACAAATTGACCAATGGCAAAAACTTGAGTAAAAGATGACAGATTAAGTTGAAAATTGTTACTAATGATCATTTTACAAATTCCAAGGACGAGTTCGTTAGACAACATTATCCACCCATGCGTTCACACGCAACGCTCGCGTAAACGTAAGCTTCAAATGTAAAATCGAATTTTAGGACGGGAAAAATTCTAAAATGGTCTTAGTAAAATGAACACCGACACCGCTATGAAGTTAATGACACTTCATCTATTAAAACGGACCTGAACGTTTAAAATAAAGAAAACAACGTTTTTTCCTATATGTTTTCTAACGTAACGATTTTACGTACTTAACTGTTAATGTTAATGTTTTCTAACGTAACTTCCCCATTCTAGGATACTTAAACAGGCTTTAGAACATCAAGAAGATTAGAGATCCACTAAGCCTATACAGTCCACTGTCAGTGCGCATACTTCAAAGTGCACGCCATACTTTTAAAGCACGTTTTATACATACTCTTTGCAGTGTAGTGGTTGATGGTATAGAAGAATGCCTTATATTGACTTAACCATAGGCTAGTCAATGCCTTGGGTGGAATTAAGCTTACACATCCTTCTTTTCTTGCAATAATCACTAGAAGGATTTATTTCCTGCTTGACTTCCAAGCTAAGAGAAGATCCTGCTCCCAAGAGACCGAGGACTCCAGGAAATATCTTGCAAAAGCCAGCTGGCTGCTCTCAGGCAACGAAGAAGAAAAAGAAAAATATCCCACTGTTGGATTTATGTGATCCCAGAGAGCGATGTAATTAAGATGGGTCTTTGGCTTGAGGGATTGTGTATAGGGGAAGGAGCTTTTCGCGAGCATTATTGCTTCTGAAGCCAGAAGTCCCCCTTCTAGTTCGGTCACCTTATCAGGCCCGCAATATCACGTCTAAATCCTTCATAGCTTCTCTCCACCCTCATTCATCCGACATATTTCATCCAGCAACGAACAAACACTATATACTTTTATAACTCCTCTTTTCATAGCCGATTTTAAAAGCCAGAAGACTACAAAAAAAAGAAAGAAATAAACGCTCTATTGGAAACGAACTCGAATTTATTTTAATAATTGATGTTCAATATGAAATTATATTGCTTTTGCAATACCGAAACGATATTTTTATTTTAATAAAGATAAACCTAAAGATCCGTTAACCCCATATATTACAAATTTATTCCTAGTGATAAAGCTAAACTATTTCCTGATAACATAAGAAATTACATTTGAGAAATATGAGGTGCTCTATCACTGCTTTTATATTAGAAACTACACACTGCTACTTTTTACAGAACATATTTATGTTCCAATTCATATAATTGTACTATTCCTCTTACGCAGGAGGTCCGGGAGACGGCAAATAATCGGTAATAAGTTGGCTCAGAGACTATTTCGCAGAGTTAAGTAAATACTTTATTGGGTGGTTTAGGTGTGGTAATGTTTTATAATACTCACACATTATGACTATTGTAATAATTATTATGATTTATTTTATATATATATATATGTATATATTTTTTTGTTAAACTAATACCATATTCAACGCAAAGGTTGTTTTTACTTAAAGGTAAGCAGAAAAAAACTTGCTTTTTCACAAAAGTACAAACTTTTAAACTTTATGGTTTTTTCTGCGGGATTATAATATGGGAGAGCAGAGGTAAAGTTTGGGACGAGTTAGTCATATTAAATTGAAAATAAGTTCGGTTTTTTTTTTATACGCATATTTTTATACATTTTTTTCTCTCTCTTTCCCCTGACTTTATGCTCGCTCATCCTAAGGCTTGTTTGTAACTTTCAACCCTAACTACTATCTAAATTTTTATAATACTCACACATTATGACTATTGTAATAATTATTATGATTTATTTTATATATATATATATATTCTTTCGTTCTTTCATTACTTTTTTGTACACTGGGAACAACAAACACCTAAAAAACATGGATATTACATTTGTTTTGGGAAAGAAAAACCTTGCTCCTCTTTGTATTCAACGCAAAAAGAAAAAAACACAAAAAGAATATAAAAGTCTTGTAAGAACAAAAAAATGTATAAAAATAAAAAATTTAAGAACAAGAAAAAAATATACATTAGTAATATTATGTTTACAAATAGTTCCTTTTAGGGGTTGTGGTGTTTCTTTTGTTTGTTTGTTTTACAATGTTAGATGATAATACAAAGCAAAAAGAAAAACTGTATTTTTAGGATTAAGGTTACCCAATAATGGGATGCAAACGTAAAAAATGGAATTTATACAGAGTACATTACAAAGATTGCAGCAGTTTTATGTCACCATCTTACATCCACAGGTAAGAATTCACTATATTTCTTAAAAGAAATGGTCAGTATTACACAACTCAAAACTAGTCTAACCAATTTTATCTCAATACTAGACTCTCAAGTTACTGACATATTTATTTATTTATTTTCTTTTTACCTTGCAATGTATGTATGTGTGTCCGGGTCAAATCATACAGTTATCCTCAACCGATTGAATTGAAATTGTGTACAAATAAGTGACGTCATTCTAAATCCAATATGACGGGGAGCCCAAGATGGCGGACTAGTTATTTTTTAAGCACGCCCATGATGTGGGTATCAAATGAAAGGTTTTGCTGAGAATAATACAAATAAAAGCTTTTTTTCTAAATCCAATATGACGGGGAGCCCAAGATGGCGGACTAGTTATTTTTTAAGCACGCCCATGATATGGGTATCAAATGAAAGGTTTTGCTGAGAATAATACGAATAAAAGCTTGTTTTTTAAAAATATTTCATTTTATAATCAACTTATTATGTCTAAATTATGTTTTTTATTCACCAATAAATGTATTATTCAGTAATATTTAATGAGCGTAGACACTTAAAAATTAATATGGAACCATTCTGTGGACAACATTCGATCAACTATCCAAATTTTTTAATGATCAGATGAATTCATTTATTAAAGATATAGGGGTTAATAAAAAAAANTTTTTTTTTTTTTTTTTTTTTATACGTAAGAACATCCTAGAGGAGTGTAAAACCATCAAAATTTTCAATTGTCGATTAAGAATAAAACTTTTTTGCTTTCTCATATAAAGGGAAATGCGATGACGCGAAAATTCGATGTTGACATTATGATGGATTTAATTGCTTTGACTCCAAAATAGAGGTTTTTAAAAAAGTGTCTTAGAAAAAGTGAATTTTTCTCCCTAATTTATAGGGAAGAAAGTTACTCACTGAGCCTTGTCAGGTTAATCAGGGAGTAATGCAGTCTAAGGGAATCATGAAATCTCATGATTTCCTCTAGTGTTGACCGTTGACCTAGATAAAGCACAAGTAAGCAAGGTTGCTGCTAAATACATAATTCCATTTATTAATGTCTAAATCTATGAAGGCATCTTATTACATTGTCATGTAACCTCCTCAGTGGTTGTCATGGTGATTCACATAATTTCTAAATGTAGATAAACTAATCCTTATGCATATACATCAGTTGTTGTCAATACTATTCAATGCACGACTTAGCTACCAGCTGATTCTCCTATCTAATTTTAGGATTTAAATTCAAATAATTACTAAGTATAATTTAATTTTGACATGATTAAACATTAGTGAATTGGTAATATTATAACCAATTATTATTATTATTATTATTTTTATTTATTTTTTTTTTTTTTCAATAAATATTTTTATCTATACCTTGCATTGTAAGTGGACTTAACATTGCTAATAACAGGGGGGGAAGTGTTACTTCCCTCCTATGGGAGTGAAAAAACAATCGTACCAACTTAAAAGGTATTTTTTTTTAAAGTATTATGTTGGTAGTAAATTTTTCGGGAAGGTTACTTTAGGTTATCGTACAAAGTCTTTAAATTAAAAACAAACTATTGAGCGTGTTTGTAATGTATAAAACGTATATATTTAGAATAAAAATTGTTATTTTAATAAATCAAGTAACTAAATATCAGTTTACGGTGTTTAAATTATTACGTGAAATACTCCTTTACCATTTCAAAACAATGGATGAAGAATGGAGTTTGGAATCATTATTCCCGGAAGAGACTTGTACTCCTCCGGATATAAAAGAAGTTGCACTACATTCAAAGAATAATTTACTTCCAAATAAGTCAAAAGGCAGATACGACTTTATTTAAAATCAATTTAAAGCCTAATAACTCGCGATAATTAACTCCCTCGGCTCCACCTAGGGAGTTAAACATTATGGTTCCTCTGGCGCGCCTCAGGAACCATAATGTTAACCATAACTCACTTACTCTAATCCCTTGGTAAGTTAATAACAATTAATTTTTAAATGTTGAGTTAAAATGATCACTTCAGAAAGCAAAATTTCCAACCCCAAATAAATGAATGCGCTTACAGTCTATAAGATTAGAGTTGGCACAATCGAAGGCGGGAAACAACAAACGTGGAGGTAGTTTTGGGGTTATAAAAAGAGAAAATCAGTGTTGCCATGTTATATTTTTTTGTGGAACAGGGGTAGAGTAGAGCATTTTTCTTTTCTGAAGTTGCATTCAACATGGGGGACCAATAGAATCGTTTCCCTCAAAATTTTCCCGCCTTTTAATTGTGCCAACTCTAATCTTATAGACTGTAGTATTCCTGCAATTTACTTTTAAATTAAATAATTAAAATAGAGTAAATAGGGAAATATCCTTAATTTATGTATATATACTTCATTATAATAATTATTTTCATTTTAATGGAGGAAAATGATTAGGTAAATAATTTGTTGACGTAAATAGAATGTCTAACTAATTGATAGGAATCTACACCTGATAGCAAATTTGATTATCAACAAACGCATTTTTAAATGAATAGAAAAACGTTTTTGTTTTAGCATATTTTTTTTTTTTATTATAACAAAAAAATGGAGCAAAAGCAAAGCTGTTCTAGATATCAAAGTATTTAATCGATGCATCGTCATAAAAAGGATTTAGAAAAAAAAAGTTTTATTTTCACTAAATGCAAAAAGAACGTTAGCCCTTTAGAGTTTAAAAGAAAAAAAAGCCGGGTTACACTAGCAATTCAAATATAGAAAAAAGGGCGAAACAGGAGTGGGGAAGGGAGGAATTCGATAAAACGTTGTAGCCATTAAACATTGCAAATGTTACCACTGGGAGTAATAGCTCTCACGTTTTAAGGACACGCTGGAAAACGTTTCAACGCTTCCCTTTTTATTCCCTTCAAGTACAAAAAGAAAATCGTGTGTTTTCTTTCTCCTGATCAAAAACCTGGAAATCTTAAGGAAAGAAAGCTGTTGTAGAGAATGTCCTTAACTTTACTTTAAATGTATTCATTTTATCGTTTTTACGCTAACTCCTCGTAAAATGCTTTCTTTCTTTTTCTTTCGGTTTTTTTATTATTTTTATTTTTGAAAAAATAAAATAGAAGAAAATTACAAGTCAAAATAAACTGTTTCTTGATGTACAACAATAGTAGGTCAATGTGACGAATCTGAGGCCTTATGTAAAGAAACTTAAGAAAATCGGTCTGAGACAACTCAGACAAATTTTCTCAAATAACAGTTCATAATTACTTTAACCAGTGTTTTCCATTTATTAATAGTTTTCGAGTTCCCATAGGTATATTTAATGATCAATGATTATTAAATATTTTACCAAAATTTATCATAAAAATAACTTCTCCTCGGTGGGGAATCGAACCCGGCCTCTTTACATCCATCAATTTTCTCAGAAACTAGATTTTTACTGGGAAATGGCTTATTCCGTTAGATTCGTATTTTAATGGACTATATTTTAGAAGGGGGCCAATTTTGAGTTGAAATTTATTTGGTCAATGTAAAGCATGTCTCATCTACTCAATGTGATGGTCAGTGTATGGCATGTCTCCTCTACTCGATGTGGTGGTCAGTGAATGGCATGTCTCCTCTACTTGATGTGGTGGTCAGTGTATGGCATGTCTCCTCTACTCGATGCGGTGGTCAGTGTATGGCATGTCTCCTCTACTTGATGTGATGGCCAGTGTAAAGCATGTCTCCTCTACTCGATGTGATGGTCAGTGTATGGCATGTCTCATCTACTCGATGTGGAGGTCATTGTATGGCATGTCTCCTCTACTCGATGTGGTGGTCAGTGTATGGCATGTCTCATCTACTCGATGTGGTGGTCAGTGTAAAGCATGTCTCCTCTACTCGATGTGATGGTCAGTGTATGGCATGTCTCATCTACTCGATGTGGTGGTCAGTGTAAAGCATGTCTCCTCTACTCGATGTGATGGTCAGTTTATGGCATGTCTCATCTACTCGATGTGATGGTCAGTGTATGGCATGTCTCCTCTACTCGATGTGGTGGTCAGTGTGAAGCATGTCTCCTCTTCTCGATGTGATGGTCAGTATAAAGCATGTCTCCTCTACTCGATGTAGTGGTCAGTGTAAAGCATGTCTCTTCTAACATTGTTTCTTTTAAACAAATAAGACTTCGATTTTCTTCAATATTCTCAATTATATTGGAATTTTAAAATTTATTCTATATTTTCAATTATATTAGAATTTTAAAATTTAGCTGCGTTCAAGCTTTTGCTTTTAAGGCCAGTTAAACTAAATAACTGCAATTTTAATGTAAAATGTAATTTCTATGCATTCTCTACTCGATGTGATGGTCAGTATATGGCATGTCTTATCTACTCGATGTGGTGGTCAGTGTATGGCATGTCTCATCTACTCGATGTGGTGGTCAGTGTAAAGCATGTCTCCTCTACTCGATGTGATGGTCAGTGTATGGCATGTCTCATCTACTCGATGTGATGGTCAGTGTCAAGCATGTCTCCTCTACTCGATGTGGTAGTCAGTGTATGGCAGTTCTCATCTACTCGATGTGATGGTCAGTGTATGGCATGTCTCCTCTACTCGATGTGGTGGTCAGTGTGAAGCATGTCTCCTCTTCTCGATGTGATGGTCAGTATAAAGCATGTCTCCTTTACTCGATGTAGTGGTCAGTGTAAAGCATGTCTCTTCTAACATTGTTTCTTTTAAACAAATAAGACTTCGATTTTCTTCAATATTCTCAATTATATTGGAATTTTAAAATTTATTCTATATTTTCAATTATATTAGAATTTTAAAATTTAGCTGCGTTCAAGCTTTTGCTTTTAAGGCCAGTTAAACTAAATAACTGCAATTTTAATGTAAAATGTAATTTCTATGCATGATTTCAGTTATATTATTCTAAATAAAATAAATAAAATTAAGCTTAGTCGATTAATTAATATCAATGAAAATTATGAACTAGCAGTCTTTAATTTGAGGTTTTCGAAGAATATATAAATGGGATTTCTTTGCTCCCGTTAAACGAGTGCAATTTCCGTTATAATGCTTATATTATAATGGATTGGATAAAAAATATATTATGATTTCATCTAATCTTACACTTTGAGTCACAAAGGGAAAATAAATTTAATAAAAAATCACATTTATTATATTGAGTCTGTCAGTTTTTTTAGTTTTTTATTTAGTGTTACTTCAAAAGCACCCAACATTATTATAAACATTTTGGATTGAAGACGGTAACTCGGAAATTAAAAATATTTCAGGGGGTAATTTTTTTTTTTTTATTAAAGGTTTTATAAAATTCATACTTTATGGAAAGACAACCTTATTTTTAAGGTTATTAAGCTTTTAAATATATATTTTAAAAGAGGAAAATTTCCACGACACGAAAATAGGAAAAAAAAGTGTTTCTTGACAATTTAGCTTGGAGAGTGGAAAATTGACTGGAAATTGAGGTGAAACTGGTTTTTCCCTTTTCCATTATCATGAGAGTGGAGGGAAAGTTTTACCCTTGATAGGACCAAGTCTGTTTCATTTTTCAAGAAACAGGAAACTTAATTTCCCTTGCCAAGGTTTGATATGAAAATATCCCCTAGGCCGAGTCTCTCATTTCATTTTTTTCATCCTAATGAGCTTTTTCTTATTTCATCATCATTTCGTCAACCTGTTTTTTTTTACTTTTTCTAATGTCATAATAATTACCCCTTTTTATCATATCAAAAGCTATAAGATTTTGAAGGATTATGAATAATAAAATTTCATCACTTATGTTAAAAGTGTAACGGGGATTTGGTGAGTGAAATAAAGAAGAATAATAAATGGTTGATATATATTTATTTGGTATATGGTTGTGTGTGTGCGATTAATGTAAGATGTGTACACCTCCAGAGCTATGATCGGACTCCCCGTGTGACTCTATGCTAGGGCTTAGTCTGATAGATTCCTGGTGGGGGAAAGCACCACTAGACAGAGATTCAAAGAGGGATGGTTCCTTTGTTGGCAAGAGGCAGGAGTCCCTTAGTATTATAACAAACATTGAAGATGGGTTAAGCGCAATGTTGCCTGAAATTGAAGATCAAATGCTAAAATACACGTATATGCAAGATTGTGCCCCGTCCCATCGCTCCTTGCAAATAATTCAATGTATTGTAAGAGAATTGCCCAGACATCAGGCAACATTGTGTAGTTTATAAAGTTATAGATAAGAAATTTAAAGTAGAAGAATATAGTTTTCAGACCCCTTAAACCTCATATCTCTATCTATAACAGATGAAGAGCTATAAGCATTAAAAAAAGTGCGGGTTTTTTGGCCCACCCTGTATATTATTAGGATTGACTAAAACTTGGGCTCTGTCATTTAGAGGAAAAAAATAACTCCCGAATATAATCCATCTCAGAATATTAGATGGCATCTACCGCCTTTTTGCTATTTTAATAAATAAAATAGAATTCAAATTAGTAATTATTATACTTATAATTAGTCTATACTGATTCATTAGTTGTTTTGACGGAGATTTTGTGGTACTTTGAAAAAATCATATTGTAAATGAAACACAAATGTTTTTTAGTCTATACTGTTATTATTGTAATTAGTGCAGGTTATATTCCAATAAATACTATTATTATTTTAAGACATGTAATAATAATCTATTCAGTGGCGGCGCGTCCTTAAGAGCAGGTAGGGCTAAGCCCCACCAATTTATCGAGAAAAAGTTTTCAACACAAATAAATACATAGATAAATATATAGTTTTAGTGTTCATAGAGTACAATCGTAAGTAGTATGTATATCCAGATCGTTTAAAATAAGCAGTAGAAAAGCATAGCATATAGCGAGAAATCTCGCCGTGGTAGGAGGCCAAGGTTATTAGCGCGGACAAACCGGGCTGAACGTTAATACCCAAGGTTATGCCCGAGCGCTGGGCCAAGGGGTAAAGCATGTTGAACACGGAACATCACCTACTCACGGCTAGAATCGCGGAGGTATCAAGGCCTCTATGGCGCAGCCCGAAGCCTAGATTTCAGAGAAATGGGCTCATTTCCTAACAACCGAGGGTTCGAGTTTCTTCGACAATATTCGTTAAGTCGCTCGGGTGTGAGACGTCACTCGGCGTCGTAAGATCTACCAATATACATTTTTACTGGGCTTGAAAACTAGTTTATATTTCTCTTTACTAGATAGCAGAGGTAGGATAGATAAAATATATTATATACTTTTCCTTTTTTTTTTGCGATTATAATAAATGAATGATCTTTTTATTGTAAAATATATTGGGCAATCAACTTCTGATGCTAAATTTAAAAAAAATAATGCAAATTATAAAAAGATAAAACAGTCTAACTGAAGTTTGTGTAACGTAAGTTCTCGATAATATTTTACGAATTTTTTGGGTATATAGTTAATTTTTTCTTTCGATCAATTACACAATTCCACGGTTCTGTATTATAATCATGGTGTGGCGGACCTGGAATAGCCTTGCTCCCTCAACCTGGGTTTTGTTTTGTTTACATTGTATTTTATATTTATTTATTTCTGTTTAATTATTGAATTAGTCGATCGTGTCAACTCAAACAAAAAAAATATAATTAATTTATCGAAAGTTTAATTTGTTTCTAATTTATCTTTATTTATGTATATTGGGTGTACCCTATAAAGGACTCCCATATAACTGGTGACCCCGATAAGAACAAGAAACCTTCAGGAAATCCGTAAGTCNAAACAAAATATAATTAATTTATCGAAAGTTTAATTTGTTTCTAATTTATCTTTATTTATGTATATTGGGTGTACCCTATAAAGGACTCCCATAATGGGATCCAAATCAGCATTGGCTGTTTTTCCAATTGTAAAGACTCCTCGAACCATCACAATCTGACGAAAATTATTAGGACCTACTTGAGTGAAACGTGGGCGGCCAGCCTATACGTCAGGATCTCCCTAGAATGTGTATTTGCGGCAATTTTAATCATTTTAATTTTAGCTAAGTTAACATGATGCGACGTACATTTTTTTACACTTTGTGTCAAGTGTTGTAATAATTATCTTCGAAATTGTAATCATAAAAGTATGACGGTATCGTGATCGTACTGCACGCTCGTAGACGCTCGGGAAATGATTACAAACAATAGGTGTGCAGCTAAATAGTCCCAATGTATATTGGACAAAATATCCCTTTATCTTGATANAATAATTATCTTCGAAATTGTAATCATAAAAGTATGACGGTATCGTGATCGTACTGCACGCTCGTAGACGCTCGGGAAATGATTACAAACAATAGGTGTGCAGCTAAATAGTCCCAATGTATATTGGACAAAATATCCCTTTATCTTGATATCTCTGTAAACCAAAGAATGTATAAATAATTATATTCATTTATATAATAAAAAATCATAGGGGAGTAACAATCTAAAGAAGTACCAAAGTAATTTTCAATAGTATCGCCACTTACGCGTAGTGACTTAAACTCATAAAAAAATAAATAATAAAAAAATGTTTATGGTCAAAAAAATTAAACTTAACTTATGCGACACCACTCTGCCATCGCTCGTTTCGTACCCGAGGCCTTAGGTAATAATAATTAAATTTTTTGCAATTCAGTCTTTTTTTTTTGCCACTAATGACAAGACCGAAATGTAAAAAGCCTCAGCAACATTTGATTCAATTTTATTTTTTTAGGGGTAAGCAATGATAACTCTTGCATTTTCCAAATAGTTTAAAAAGCAAAGAAAACAAAAATAAATTGGTAAGGCGTGAATTCTCACGTAAAAAGGGTTTCGTTGGTTTTGTGAAACAAAATTAATAAGGTTGAGGAGGGGGGGGGGCGAAAAATTTTGATGTTTCTTAACAAAATGGCGCCGAAAATGAAACACTAACCCTAAGTGGTATATATATTTGTAATCTACTCTTCAATACCTTTCATTTGATACCCCACTT
>KZ651133.1:600046-618865 GCA_001010745.2 Gerris buenoi
AAATAAAATAATAAAATAAAATAATAATAAATAAACAAAAAAAAACAACAAAAACACATTGTAGAGATAAAAGTTCACAAGAGAATACGAGGTTAAGCATCGCTTGGCTCTATGAAAGTGGAGCGAATTTTAAGAGCTTGACGAGCAAACTTAAGAACAGCTTCGAAGTCGTTAATAAAAAAGTCCACCATTGCAAAACCTTGAATGGTAAATCCACCAAAAACCTTATTCCTGAGACAATTGTAAGCAGGGCATTGAGTTAAAAAATAAAAAAGACTTTCTTGGGCACTAGAAGAGCATGATTTGCATTATTCCTTATCAGGTTCCCTTGCTACCCAAGGTACACTATTGAGGCTGAGAAGTTCACCCCTTAGTTTGAACAAGAGACTAGCATCATACAAATTTAAATTAATTTGAGACCCAGGGCCAAAATAATTACCAAAAACATTTTGCTCTTCAGCCAACGACCTGTATAAAGTAAAACGTTCTGACTCCTTAGCACATCTCTGAGACTCCTCTCGGTACCAATCTTTTATTGTGTTTATTAATTTATCAATTTGATGTTTCCATGTAGCTTTATCATTTGGATCGAAGTCAATGCCACAGTTATACCGTTCGCTTAAAGAGTTCCATGTCTTGAACCAGCCTATTTTTAAATTGACTATCTCGTCTGCTATAATTTTAGGATATCTAAAAGCTTGCATATCGAGGACGGAGAGGCAGTACTTTGAGTGAAGCTTAAATGTGTGCAGATATACCGGATCAACTCCTGTTTCTAGATGTAACATATAATTCGGCGTAGCATTAGGAAGGGAAAAAAGCTTTTTAATAAAAAAACGTTGCAATTTTTCTACAACATCATAGCTTATGCTACCCCAAACTTGACAAGCATAGCAAACTATAGTTCTCGTAACAGCATTAAAGATATGGTATTTTGCCTTTAACGGGACATCATTCCTAGAGAGTAGGTTAGACCATGTGGCGTTGAGACCTTGCTTAGCAGTAGAAACCTGATTTTTAAGATGTTGATGAAAGGATAGGCAAGACGTAAGAGTTACGCCCAGATACTTATATTTTGTCACTTTTTCTATTTCTTTGCCATCATATACCCAGCGTTCTGAAGCGGCTAACCTTCCTCCTCTCCTGAAAACCATTATTTTACTTTTATCGAGGTTAAGAGTAAGATTCCATTGTTTACAGTAGTTTGATAGGATGTTTATGTTCCTCTGGAGTAAAACTCTGTTATCACTAATGAGAACCACGTCATCGCAATACATTAATATATTGAATTTAACTCCGCCAACCAGAACTCCTCCTTCTAGTAGCCCAGGCAAGTCGTTCAAAAAGATAGAAAACAATAAAGGGCTGATGACACACCCTTGCCTAAGACCGCTAATTACCTTAAAGAAATGTGAAATGCCCTCTTTGCCTTTAATAGCAGATGTTGATGAAGAAAAAAGGGATTTTAATACAGCGACAAACTTCGATGAGACTCCCAAATTCAAAAGTTTGAGAAAGAGTGAATCTCGGTGTACATTATCAAAAGCTGCTTTAAAGTCTACAAAGAAACAATATAACTTTTTACCGGGCTTGGACAATGTTATTTCAATTAGGTTGGTTAAAACAAACAGGTTGTCTACAGTTGAATAACCTTGCCGAAATCCGGCTTGACACTCGCAAAGCAATCTATTTTCTTTAACGTACCCTTCTAACCTCCGCAGTAATAGAGCTGAGAATATTTTAGACATTGTGTCAATACAAGAAATTCCTCTGTAATTTGTTGGTGCATTAGCGTCACCCTTCTTGTATACAGGATAGATCAGTGATTTAGCAAATGAACTCGGAACTTGGCAAGTTGAATAAATTAGATTATATAGACTCAACAATTTTTCTTTGAATAGAGCAGGAGCGTTTTTATAGTATTCATAAGGGATTCGATCGTTCCCAGGTGCTTTGTTGGTTTTTAAATTAGATAAAACTAAGTCCAGCTCTTCCAGAGAAAACCTACGGTCGAAGCTTGTCGAAAATATTAATGGCTCAGCAAATAATGTTGGATTAGGGTGAGGAGAGGGATTCAGTAATGTCTGAAAATGCAGAACCCAGTCGTTCAAACTGATATTGTTGACTGTATTATGTTTGTGACCTTTCAACATATTTATAATCTCCCAAAAATCCTTGGAATCTTTAACCGTTTCCAGCTTGGTGCATAAATCCGCGTAGTAGGCTCTCTTACTTTCCTGGCAAACCTCTTTATAGCTACTGTTTACCACTCGATAAGTTTCCTGTATAATTTCACACTCTTTAGTAGATCTACGCCGTTAATTTTGAAGAGCAAATAGTCTTGTTCTTAAACTGAAACATTTTTAATAAACCACGGCTTACGAAGTATTATATTGATATTTGGTGAGGAATGTTTAATAGGACAGGCTGCTAAAACTGCGTTTGATAGTAGGTCGGCGCATTCTTGCGTATCGGAAGGTAAACTAGGCATATCTTGAACAAGAATAACTAATGACTTAGAGTAGATTTCTGCTATACTATCTTTCCAATAGAGCTTAGAATGTACGGGGGAATTAAAACGGTGGATACTTTCAGTCAGTTCGAAACAACATGAAACAGGAAGATGGTCTGAGAAGTTTTCCGTGCCGACTTTAAACGCCCTTACATATTGAAGTAAATCTAAGGAGGCACAACACAGGTCATTCACTGAATTTCCTAATTTTCCTAAGAAGATTAATTCACCTGCTTCGTCACCACTGAACCTACCGTTTAAAATAACCAAACCAAAATCGTCCAAGAGTTCTAAAAGCTTTATTCCTTTCGAGTTTACGACTTTATCTTGAGACGTTCTTACGTAGTTACAGAATCTACTATTAGTGTGGAACTCCGGTGGAATCACCTGCAACTCACCAATCCTAACGTTGAAGTCACCTAACAAAATTACTCTAAAATTAGGAATGGATTTAAGAAAGTAAAAAAGAGAGGATAGATCATGTTCCCACTGCGACGAATAGTTCCCGTTGAGATATATAGGGACAATAAACCGTCCCTATATATCTCTACGAGAAAGATCGGCAACCTTAATTAAAACTACATTTCGATTCTCCAACTTCGAACAAAAAACATATTTGGGGTCGATTGTTGATTTTACACCTAATAACACTCCACCACTTGCACGGCCTTTAGAATGAGTTTTAACTGCAGGGATCCAAGCTACTATGAATCCAGATAATATGTTCTCATAATAATTGAATTATTTTTTAAAAATACAAAAGTGTCTATTAAAATAATTATATCGTAAGAATTAATAAACTGTAAAAATAATTGATCGTCTATTTTATTCTTAAGACCATTAATATTGTAAGATAAAATGTTTAAATTACATACAGCTAAGAGTTTCTGGCAGACGGCTGTCACTTGAACCTGGTGCGACGAAAAGTAAGTCTTGGAAAGATTATTATTCTTTACCATTTCTACAAATTCAGATAAATCTATTCCGGTCAATTGGTTAAGCTTTGGTACACCGTCGATAAAGTTGAATATACAAAACAGTTTGTACGAAAAACATTCTGTGTTTAAAAAATCTTTAATTTCAATAAGACTTGAGAAAAAAATGAATGAACTCACCAAAAAAAAAAAAAAAAAAAAACTTACTTGACATTATATTATAATTTTCTAGGCTTAAAAATGTCTGGTCCGGCCGAAACGTTCCCACGTAAATGAGAGTTTAATTTATTACCCTTAAAAAAACCAACACTACACGTAGGTACTTTTTCATGGAGGAAATCTTTAAAGCTTCGCTATTGGACAATGTTGCGAGAAAGGGTCTGCACTTTGTGCCTCCTAGTAGAGACTATGACACAAAAAATGGACAAAGCATTTTTATAATTTCATAGTAACAGATATTTTCTTGGAGCAGCTTCACAGAAAAAGTTTTGCGTAAATATGTTGAATATTATGATAATTTAATTACGTCTTCAAATATCGATAGGATAAAATAATTAATATAAAAATGCCATTTTTAAAAACTAATATTATTTCAACATTTTTTTTTCTGTTTTTGGTTTCTGTATTCTTCAACTAAATTGTTTCCATGTGCAAAATTTGGGGAAGATTGAAATACGGGAAGTGGTTCAAAATTGGGGTAATAGGTGTACGATGAAACTTACAAAGCAGAGTAATATTAAGACCAGTAATAATTAATATAAAAATACCATTTTAAAAAAACTGGTTTGTAAAAAACGGAAGATTGAAAGACGGGAAGTGGTTCAAAATTGATAAACTTACAAAGCAAAGTAATATATGACCAGTAAAAAAAAACAGACTTGGGCAATTTTGTATGCATATTCTATTGGAATATCTATGAACTATTTCAAATTTTTATAAATAATGTGTGGGTTCGTCTGTCTTTCCTAGATCTCTACAAGCCCACTCTCAACTTAGAAACCAAAAACCGGCACACTTACAGTTGAGGGAATAAGAAAGAACCTAATGAAATCGGATTTTCGGCCATTAGGTGTACTGAAAAAAAAGTATAATCCTTTAAATTTTTAATATAGAAGAAATAATTTGCTTGTTATTACTCACTGGGTAATACTGTGCAATCACTTTAACATTTAAAATGTCACTGAAACTACTCAATTACTATATATTTCGATATTAATATAAATTACAGGATATATTAAAGAAGATGAGATACGAGAGGATGTATTTGCGGATATAAGTTAATATAAGAGAACCTTGTGTAAATACCCACTTCCTATATACGAGGTTCTAAAAACTGAAAGGTTAAGAATTTATGAAAGAGCATTATCGGTTATTTTCCACAGATTTATCTCGATAAGTCTTTATTAGATTTTTGTACGAGAAAAGAAACTACATGTATATATTCTTTCTTCCTATAAAGGATATTCTCTCGGTAGCCACGTCTCGAAAGCTTTTTATGAACCGGCCCATTTACTTGGGGATGCCTTAGAAAAACATAAATTATAAGGCAGCGTAACGCTGATAAGGTATCCAGGAATTAAATAAGCCATTAAGTCTGGGCAGGTTCTAACAGGGAAAAATAACATAAATCAACTTTCTTTTTCAACTTAAGGAAAAAATGCAAATCGATGTGAAAAAATCCGATTTTCAGCAAGTTTACAGTATTATTATTTCTTCTTTAAAATACTCTGGAAATTAGTCTGGCACATATTCTTCCTCGCATATACTTCCTCGCGTTCTGTTTCTCCCCCGTTTTTTAAAACTGTTAAAATTGTATTGATTTGTTACACGAATAAAATTATTAATTTAGCAAAAGTAAAAGAGCGAAGACTGTTGAAATTAATCTGGGACCATCTGCAGGCTACTTTCAACAATCCATACAAATTTCATGAATATTAGGCAAGTGCTTTTGATTGTATAGGTAGTAAATGTATATTTTTGCGCATGCGGAAGAGAAACAAATAGGCGTAGTAGGTTGAAACTTATATGGGACCAACAATGGGCTAATTAAGACCTACCATCCAAATTTCAATATAATCAGATAAGTAGTTTGTAAGATATGCTGGTTGACAAAAATTGAGCGACAGACATAGAACCAAATGCCTAAAAAGGATTTCTGTCTTGGAATTTTTTAAATCGTAGACCTAAAAAAATATGGTTTTTCGGAAAGATCACATGAATTCCATTCCGTAACCTTTGGTAACTTCGGAAGCAAAATAACAAATGGTTTATCTATTCTTTCTTGTGTTACACAAAATCTGGATTCTATTCCCAAATTCCCAGGCTGGGCCTCCACTTGGTGTTCACCCAGCACCGCTATAGAAATTGGTAAAAATGAAGTGGTGACTTACTGTAAGGCAGATTAATTACCCCCAGTATTATTGTAGTTTAATTGCATCATACTCGTATGTTACAATTTACAACATAGAAATACATTGAGTCTAGTTTTAAACCTCACAGTGTATTCATCTCTCCTTTATTATACTAATTGGTTGCAAATGCCAATTATAAGGTTTATACAGCTGATTTCATCCATTATATAAATAGTTTTATTAGCCTTTGGCAGGCCATAAATAGCCATTCATGGGCTATTGAACTACGGAGTTAGTTAGTTATAATCATTAGGTAAGGTTTCTGAGGGTGCTACATCGTATACGCTTGTACACAGTACGATACATAATGAGCGCAGAAGGAGTAATTAATACAGTTTACTATGCATAATATATAGGTATAATTAAATTACCAAGATAAGATTAAAGATTTTATTTTATTAAATAAATAAATAGATTATAACAACAAGTTGTAAGTTCATTAATCTATAAGTCGGAATGGATAACTTTGCATTTAGAAAGTTTTTATATTCAATTTATTACTAAAATGAAAAAATTGTATTGTCTTATGATTTTATGATATATATATAATATAATACACAGTTAATTATATAATAATTAGAGGGGAAGTACTGGCTGTACGATAACAAAACGTAACGAACAGGAGTTCGATTTGAAATATCCAATGTATTTTTAAAGAGCCAATATATTTATAAAATATTCAAATTGGTCCATTTACTTTGGCTTACATTTAGTCACCCATCATAGGCATGGGAGCAAGTGGAAGCAAAGGAAGAATAGGGGCAGCCTTTGGGCTAGGAGCTATTGGGCTTACTACATGAGGGGCAAATTCAACAACTGGCTGAATTGGGATTTTATCATTCCAAGTTGTTACCGGTAGAGGCAGATGTCTTAAAGGTTCTTCTGGGGATTTAGAATATTCAACAGACGGCTGAGTCGGGATTTTTTCATTCCAAGTTGGTTCAGGTGGAGAGAAGTGTGTTGAAGGGTGTTCTGGGGAGGTGTGGTAGTGATTTGGTTGGTATGACGGAGTTTCTGGCACTGTAGAAGATTTCTCGTAAGATGTCCTGTAGTAATCTGGAGGTGGTAAACCGTATGCTGTAGCAGGAGGTGGTGGATAAGGTTCTGATTTATAAAGAGATTTCGCTACTGGAGGCTGAAGGTAATTCACGGGTGGAGAAGGAATATCTTCTGGATGAGCGTTTTCATTCGGGAACAGAGCCTGTGTGATCGCGCCCTGCTCTAATGCTCGAGCACTTATCCTAAGGAGCATGGGTAGAATTATTACCTTAAAAAAAATAAAGAATAATAATAACTAAAAGTTTAAACATTTTAAACTATATTTTGCATTAAATGCAATGTTTCTTTCTTTAACCATATTATAAAAAAATGTTTACTAGATTTCATCGAAATCTTTTAACTGGTGGTACTTCATTAGATTGTTACTCCCCCTATGTGGTTTCAGAATAATAGGTTAAAGTCATTAAAGTAAACGAAATAATACGCGAGGAAGCTATGTGCCACACTGATTGGCACACTATTTTTGTAAATTAGCTAGTTTTCAATTTAGATTAAGGGAAATCGAGGCAGGGTGCTAGATAAGGTAGATACATTCTACACATACATCAAATATTTCAGTCTGTCGCGGACAAGATACCTTACATTCTATAAGATTAGAGTTGGCACAATCGAAGGCGGGAAACAACAAACGTGGTGGTAGTTTTGGGGTTATAAAAAGGGAAAATCGGTGTTGCCATGTTATATTTTTTTGTGGAACAGGGGTAGAGAGTAGAGCATTTATTCTCTGAAGTTGCATTGAACATGGGGGACCAATAGAATCGTTTCCCTCAAAATTTTCCCGCCTTTTGATTGTGCCAACTCTAATCTTATAGACTGTAGAAGAAGAAGAAAAAAAAACTTTTTTTCCGTGGTAGGCTGTGAAATAGTAACTTTAGACCCTAGAAAACAAAGCTAAAATCAATTTTTTCATTACGTGGACTTAAAAATCTTTTCATTACTCCTGGGAGTAAAGAAATTTTTTTTACGACCTAGGGCGAAAATTTTTTTTATTGTACTGCAAGCATTTATCTTAAAGCAGATTTCTTAGTAATGTGGCTCTTAGTACGATTGAATTCCGCTAGATGTCAATGCGTTTTATTTATCTTTTCTTATAGTGTAACCTTTTTTTAAGGTTTCTTTTTTTTTAATCTTAAGCTTATAATATTTGTTATTATTATATTGATTATTGATTAATATTTAATGTTTTTTTATTGTTTGCTACCTCGGAAAAAATAGCATATGCTACACGACTGTGAAGTGTTTTTCTTTACCTTGGCAATATTTCCTGTCTCGCTTCGCTCCACAGTAAATGTAATTGCCGCAGTAAAGAAAAAACTAACTTCACAGCCTAGTAACATAATATACTATTAATGTCAAACGGGTATACTTTTCTAATTTAGAGTATTATTTCGCTATTTCCTTATTTATGAGTAGTATACAATTAATTATAAGTAATTTATATCAAACTAATTATAAGCAATACTTTTTTTCTCTTATTCAATTTTATTTTTAGAACTTAGCCTCAAGCTCTTTCCGAGCAGGTTTATTTTTAAAAATATTTTGTTTTTCTCTCTATTTAAATAGTTTTGACAAATTTTAAGGTAGGCATTATTTATCAATTATTTTTTTTAATTTTTACTTAGTTAATTATTTCTTGTTTGTTCTTAGGCACTGATGATGGCCTCATGAAGGCTGAAAGCTGCTTTGTTAAATAAATCAGTTTATCTCCAGCAGGGACGAAAAGTAACTTTTCAGGGCTAGTTTATAGGTAATAATGTTGGTCTTTTCATCCCTGTTCTCCAAAACAGGGAAATAATGTAAAAACAGGGAAATAATGTGAAAACGGGCAAATAATCCACGTTCGCCAACCTAATTATTTTGTAAATAGTAGAGAATGAATGATAAATATAGAGAATTGGTTGAAATCAGGTTGGCAACACTGCTTCTAAACTCCCAGCTGTATTGCGAGTCATTCTACGATGATTTGTTTACTTTTGTTTAGCTTCCGTTGAACTTTATATTTTTTATTACTTTAAAAGTGATTATTAATTGNTCTCTATTTAAATAGTTTTGACAAATTTTAAGGTAGGCATTATTTATCAATTATTTTTTTTAATTTTTACTTAAATTTTTTTTTTTTTTACCTAACCTATTTTCTATGTTAAGTATCTATATAATATTAAATAAAACAAATTGTTGCACTTGCTTTCTGTTTAATTTTGATTACCCAAGCAACCTAATGCAATTAAAGTTCTTGAAATCATACTACTTGAATCAAAAATGAAAAAAAAAAGGGTTCGAATGAGATACTTGATAAATACAAGACATTTGGAACGTTCATATATAATTTCTAACAACTCTCAACACGGAAGTTTCTTTAACAATATATACCTGTAACAACTTACCCCAAAGTGAGGTATAGGTTGTTGCAATTTAAGTTATCTGAGATTATAAGTCTTTACGATAACAGACGTGAATATTGTGAGCCAAAAAAAAAATTGAGGTTGCCAACATTTGGTGTAAAAAGACTAATGTTGAATTACTTTCATAAAACATGTGGCATGGCCAAATACAAATAAATAAAAAAAGTGTCCCCTGTCTGACAGTTTTCCTGTTTAAAAAGTGAATTTGAATTTATTTTTGTTCAAAATAGCGAAGACGTTGATTACTTACAGTCTATAAGATTAGAGATTAGAATTGGCACAATCAAAAGGCGGGAAAATTTTGAGGGAAACGATTTTATTGGTCCCCCATGTTGAATGTAACTTCAGAAAAACAATGCTCTACTCTACCCCTGTTCCACAAAAAAAAATATAACCACCGATTTTCCCTTTTTATAACCCCAAAACTACCTCCACATTTGTTGTTTCCCGCCTTCGATTGTGCCAACTATAATCTTATAGACTGTAAGTCTGATTTTATTATATTAGCGATATTGTGATGACGAGGATAGCCTTTAGCAGAGTAAGTAGTATTACACTTATCATGAAAGTTAAGTGGTATTGTCCTTTCCTAGAGGTTTGCATGATAAGCCTGTCAATATACTGTCTCATACATGTTAACACCTCATACATGTTAACTAACATTATATGTAAAATGTAAACATGTGCTATTGACATGAATCTAACTGCTTATGTTAATACTAGGCATCGTGAGTATGTAACAACTAACCTAAACCCCGTACAATAATAATCGAGTTCTCTTCAAAGCTAAACATGATGCACACATGTCCAAATCGAAATGCATATTATGGTCAATCAGCATCTCACTCTTTGACTGAGCATGGAGAAGGCATATGCTCTATGCCTGTTGCTAACCAAATCATTAAACAAAGGTTTAAAGTCCATAAGTCTTGAATTGTGGGATTTTTTTTCGGCTTACTGTAACTCTGAAAGCAAGTAATGCTGCCATCTAGGAGCCATTTTAGGTACAAAAATCTTTCACTAAAATATGTTTTTTTTTTCACATCACTAACACGACTTAATCATTAAACACGCATTTATCTAGAACCAAATAAGAAATTGACTTGGTCACATTTTACTACGTTTGTATTAGCTTGCTTTCCAGTACAAATCTTGTAATCGATTTTTAACTAACTTCCCGAGTAGCTAGACATTTGAAACTTTTAGAATAGCTCAGAACACGACGACAATACATTATTTTAATACTTTCATCCATCTTTCAGCAAAATTTAATTAGTTTTCAGCAAATTGAGCTGTATGAAAAGTTAGTTCGGAAAAAATTAAAATTTATTCGCAAGTTATTTTATTTGTTTTGGCATATCCCATATTTACAATCTTCATTTTGACAAGTTTCAAATGTATGATTTATGACAGAAAATTTAAAAATATAGTACATTAAAAGTTCTTTTTATCTTGCAATTATTTATCCTGAATTCTACAAAAGCAGTCATTACTTAGTTATAAAATGCCAATTGGTATTGTTTCGTTTTTTTTTCAAATTAGTATTGTTTTCAAATAATTTGAAAGCCATTTAATTTTCTCATTTACACATTATACAGTAGAAAGAGAGTATTGATTTTGAGTAGAATTGAAAGAAAAATGTTGTGGTTGGAAAAAAATTGACAATTATTATAGCACATAGCTTTCTCGCTTCCTACTTCGTATTCTTCAATGTATTTTATGCATTTATACAACCAATTGTGGTCTAATTTATTTAATTCTCCCCCCCCCCCATTTTTAAAATCTGTCTAAATAGTATTGATTATTCAAATAAATTAAAGTATGAATTTGGCACTATTTAAAGAGAACAGACGGTTGACATAGATCTAGGGCTATCTGCGATCTACTATCGCTAAACCATCTATATTTCATAAAAATCAGAGGAGTACTTTTGAATTTTTGAAGATACATGTATAACCTTTATGTGTCATAAATGTTTTGATTAAAGTACAAACTTTGCAAAATGTAAAGAGCGCAGACGCAAACGGTTGAAATTAATTTAGGGCTATCTGCTGGAATCGACAAACCATCCACATTTTATAAAAATGAATACTTTTGAAGACATATAAGTGTAAATAAATGTATGTTTTTGAGTATATGGAGGAGAAAAAATAGATGCAGAAAGTAGGTACTTATAGGGGACCAATAGTAGGCTAATTATTATAACTACGTATATGTTTCATTAAAGTAGGACGAATAGTTTTTAAGATAATATTGGTACGCGAAATTGAACGACAGACTGACAGATACGGAACCTATAAATGTTCCCTATTGTCTGAAATGGATATCTATCTTGGAATTTTTAATATCGAAAAATGTTCGTTCAAAACAATTATGCTTCCATCATCTTCAGTAAGCTCGGAAACAAAATCAATTTTAATTAATTTAAACGTTTAATACAAATTGGTTTAATGTTCGAATCATTGCACAATTTGAATATATAGTAAAATTATTATATAATGAAATAAAATACTAATGAATCAAGTAAACAATTATTAAAGGTTAAATATTAGATGTGACTTACAAATTTCATAATGCCGTTTGGTCTACTGTATTTTCTATTCACTAAGGACACTTTGCAACTGAAAGACGATAAATATTCTTAGTCTTTTTATAGGTCTGCTACCGAACTAAGGCTCAAGCTATTTAATGTTAGTATTTATCTAGTAAGCCTAGATATTTTAGTATATTTTAATGACCTCCAGTACTCTCTTAATTACCCCTAGACTATTAATAGTATTCGCACATCCTCTACATCTTCCTGGACACAAATATCACAAGAAGATTATGGGAAACAATTAATTAGTAATCTTAACTAGTTAAATTTAGTTCTGTATTTAATTAACCTGGTTTATCTGAATTTAAATTTTTTTCAAATTTTATTTTTGGATTTGGCCTTGGGACAATCAAATCATTAAAGTAAATTAGTTTCCGGTTTCCTTCTAATCGATTAATAATATATTTTTTTGTGGGTATTGCAAATATAGTAATTTCGTAACACAATTTGATGATGAGCGTGATTGACAGCTTTATCTGCGGTCAGTGTACTCACTAATATCGATTCGGATTAATATTCCGAAAACAGGCATTTATTGCTAGATTAAGAGGTAGAGGCAAATAAATACTTCAAGTTTTTTTTTTTTTCTTAAAAAAAAAATTGTTTATGTATTTAGAGGTACGAGAGAGTTTAATTATGAGTTTGAGAGAGTTTTTCCACAGAAAGCATCGTTTAGAAATAAAAAGATAAAGGATTTTTGTTTATTGAAGCGAGCGAAAGCGAGCTTCTTCCATTCAACAAAATATGCATCTTGTCTGTCTGTCTGCCAGTGGCGTGTACATTGTACATGTCCGACGATAACTTGAGTAAAAGTTGACTAATTTAGCTGAAATATGTATAAATGTATCTTTTACTATAATTCTCACGATACGTTCGTTGGACAGATTTATCCGTCTAAAAGTTAGCGCGCAACTCACGCGTAAACTTGAGCTTTAAATGTAAAATTTGAATTTCAGGACGGGAAAAGATTCTAACATCACCTACTCGATGAGACGAACATTTTTAAAAATAATGTTTTTTCTTATTTTTTAGTAAAACCAACAGCGACACTATGAACATTATGAAGTGATAAAGGTTGTTAGAACTATTGAAGCTGAGCTAAACGTTTAAAACAGTTTTTTCCGATATCTTACGTTGTAACGTAATGATTTTAATAATACTTCATACACATAGTCTAAAGTACAATTGTAACAGACATATAAAATTTCAATTTGAAGCAAGAAGAAGTATTTGTGTAGTGTATTGATACATTTTATAATAGTTAAAAAGGGGATTTCCGGAGCGTGTAGTTAGTAGTTAGTGGAATTGTAAGAATGCATAGGGTCACTACTAGAATCTGTATTACAATGATACTCATTATATACATAATATATCAACCCGTCGTGATTATCAATTTTCTCAATATTCAGTACATATTTCTTAGTATAAACTTGCTGCAATGATAGAGCCATGCGATGCCTAATTTAGTTATTTATTAGTTCCCAAGGAGCAGAGCCGCAAGTGGGAACTCACTATAATACAATAGCGTGAAAGATATAAACTATTATCAGATAGAGATAATAAAGAAGTACAATATAACATTAATAAGTAAATAACAAAACAGATATAACCTAACAACAATAAAAAAACCGTGCAAAATAACGCTGTAACATAATGGATACGCAAAAATTAAAATGCTTTATTAAGGAATTAGGAAAGAGAAGATCGGTTGAATTAACTGAAACTGTATTTAAGGAACATCACCTGCCGGCCCTCTACCTTTGAGGTAACACAATTACTTGCTTATCAGAACTGATTGGAAAAACCAGATATTGGATATATTCCGCTAAAAAAAAAAAATCACAACTACAATGAAATTTTTTTTTTAATTACTTTAGTAGGTGTACATACTTTTTTTATGATATTTATTAAGTAGTGCCTCTTATTCGAGAAGCTATTACCGGTAATAGTATTACGTGGTAATGAATTTCATTGACCACTTCGTAGCCCAGACATTAACCCGTTTGATTTTTATCTTTGGGGGTCACATGAAGTCTTTATATAGCATGATGAAATCAATAAATGAGATGAACATTCACCAAAAATTTAACAAGCGGCCAATATTATTAAAAATACCGAATATACCTTCCGAAGCGACAATCGCCATATATCCACTAATAAAAAAGCCTAAAAAGGTGTATTGAGGTAATTGGTGGGCACTTTCAACACCTGTTAAAATAAATGTTATGTATTTTGAATAAATATGCGTTTTTTTAAATTTTTATTTTTTTCGGTATTTTTACTTTTTAAGACGAATATCTTGCAAACTGCTTGAAATATTAATATTTACCAAGAGTATAGTTCTTAGGTGGAAATAATGACACTAGTTTGAAGTCAAAACATTTCCAGGTTTACAAGTTAAAAAAATATGCTGCTTTTAATTCATCCCAAAGTAAGTAGCAAGCGCTCCCTAGGAACTAGGTTTAAACTAGAACCGAATTCGGTTTTATCGCCTTGGAAAACCTAACTACCTAATTAAATTTTGAATTTGACATCTTTAATCGTTTTAAAATTATTATAATTTTTCAAATAATTAATTTTCACACTCAACTCCTTGTATCTTTTTAATGACTAACATTCGCCAACACATAAATTGACAATCTTATTATTTTGATCTCTGGTATTATTTTAATCAACTGCTACTAACCCCAAACCCATTTGACGGTGCTGTCAAAAATTGCAGCACCGTAATTGTCCTCAATAGAGGACAGAGGAGTTTTACTGCATCAACACACTCAATCAAAACACCCGAACTAGGCGCTTGTTTGGTTAGTCACAAACAATGAAACTTCAGCATTCAAATGCGCCCTAGCGACGAGAATCGAACTTTAGATCCCTAGATTTGCGCTCTAACCCCTGAGTACGATTAAAGAAATAGTTTTATCTCTCCTATCATTGCTATCAATCATTTTATTATGTAAGCTGATCTCTAATCATTATTATCAATTATTTGGGTTTAGTAAAGGTAAGTACTTGTTTTCTTTTTAATGACTATTTATTGCTTTAATTAAATAATGTAGATTTGCTTACAGAAATAAGAAAAAATCTTCATTATCTATATATATGAATGGTTATAATTTCCTTAAAGTATAATGAAGATGAGCAAGTGGCGTTGAGGTGAACAGAATTATAAAAGTGAAAGCCTTTCCAAAACACTGTCCACAAAATTAATTAAATTTTCAATGGCCATCTTCAATACCTACAGCAGTGGACAAGAGGTATTTTTCAAACTCTCTTATTTGTACCGTCCTTTGTATAGTCCCGCGGGTCGTTCGGGAATCAAATAGGGCAGGTTTTTTACGCATGCGCTAACATCATGCTTACAAAATGCGGTAACTTTTCTCAACTTTCTGCACGCGTTTTTGGTTTTTAATAATAAAAACAGCTCAACGTTTCCCCAAATTTCAAATATATAATAATTTTATTATTTTCTGACGGCTTTGCAGCGTGCTGAACAGAATCTCCGAAATATGAACAATATTTTTTCCTATATAAGAAAAAGGTTATCTTTTATTGTTGGCGCATACCACAACGCTCCAGCTAAAATCGTTTTTAACCCTAGAACGCTAACCATACTTTTTAACCTCTTAAGACTAACCTTGACTCCCTAATCTATTATACCCAGTTTTATTAATATAAAGGCCTAATATGTATAATATATTTTTTTTAACACGTTTTAGAGTTAGTTGATGGGACACTTGGGTGCTTTGTTTGCCGAAAAAAAAAAAAAAACATTTTTTCCTTTTAATTCCGGTTTTTCAA
Source organism: Gerris buenoi (assembly GCA_001010745.2). NCBI lineage: Eukaryota > Metazoa > Arthropoda > Insecta > Hemiptera > Gerridae > Gerris > Gerris buenoi. The sequence continues at coordinate 615,763 of KZ651133.1, forward strand.
TCTGAACTGTTATTACATAACTAGCACTTTTGTGTACCGGAGTGGTTTATTTACTTTTTTTTATGTAGCTTTTTCCTTTCCTTTCCTTTCCTTTGGTTTTTCTATTTTGTAAATTCTTTGAAATGGCCAAATAAACAATAAACACTTATTAGATTGGGCTAGTAATACTATTCTGCGTCAAAATTACCTACAAAAAATTTACGTGTTAGACTAAACAGGAGTCAAAATGACTCCGTGGCTGGAGAAAAACAAACGATATGACCTCTTTAGAATCTGACTGAGGACTGAGGAACTGATAGAAGTGTAGAAGGGTCATTCAAGGGTGGGAGATAGCATATCTAAGAGGTGCGAGTTCTGTGTTTTACAGACATTGTGCATTCGTAGTTTTTTAAAAAATGGGAGTCATTTTGACTCCAGGTTAGCCTTCTAGGGTTAAGTAATAAAATGCTATTAAAGATGAAGTAGGCGATTGTTTTTTTTATTTCTCGATGTAAAGGTATAACTCCAGAACGGATATGAAAAAAACTAAGTCTATACCAAATTTTGACTACCTTTGAGTTTTAGTATAACCTTCTGAAATATTGAAATTTGGGTGCAGAATACCCTCTTTAATATCTAATATATTTTTTATATATATAGATAATAATTAAATGGGAAGGAGAAATATTACTAATTATACCTTTGTTTTAAATTTTCAACCGTGAAACAAAATTGTTTAGATAATATTATACTTAAGAAGGAGTCTAAGAGGAATTTAGAGGATCTATATAATATAATATTTAATAAAATCGCTGTTTAATTAACATTTTGAGACTCCTTCTTTGTTTTACTGTTTACCTTTGTTTAATAAATGGATTAATTGAATTACCGTGAAATTAGTTTAGTTTATAATTACACTCTTAGCTTTGTTATGATTATAATTAAAGTAGCTTCAAGGTTTTACGAAATATTTCGAATAAAATGTAATTGTAATCTACTCTAATTAAATTTAATGTTTATCTCTGTTTTTAAAGATTTCATGGAATTTGTATTTTAGCTTTTAAAACTATTTTATGATAATTTGTTTTAGTAAATATTATATATTTAACCAGCTAAATTTCCGTATGTTTTCTATCATCAGTTTGTTTTTTCCCGTGCACACAACAGCTAAAGTGTAACATTGTGATGGTTTTGAAGAAAGAATTTTTTTTTTGGTCCTTTTATTTAAAAATCAGGAAAAAAGTCGTTTGAGACATCAGAAAATATTTAAGGCCTCGTGTCTGTGATTTACCATTATGTGAACCAATATAATATATCTCATTAACTACTCATCTGCGCTTAATCAAATTTGGATGGTAGGTCTCATCTTTCCTATCGATTGTCCCCCATTTATTTCAACCTTCTGCTCTTATTGGTTTTTTTGCCCACCTGCGTACAAATCATAAAATATACTCATCTGATTTTTAAGAAATTTAATATATTAATTTCAGCAGTCCGCACGTATTAAACACTTCTAATGTAATACTCTTAATCATGTTAAAAAGTAAGATAATTCTGTAAGACTTCTATTATTATTATTACTTCTAGTTATTATTAACTTCTATGTAAATATAAAAGACTTCTACAAATTTATCATTAACTTTTTTCTCAATACATTATTTATTGAAAGACGCTCACTTCAAAGATAATTAAAAGCTTTTCATTTAATTTTGCCTTAACTCCGCTAGTGCAAATAGTTATTTACTTTCAATTTTGTCTCTTTTCTAACTCCACCATGTATTAGTAGTTATTACTGTGATTTTATAATTTATATTTAATGAAAAGCGTAAGGAACTTTGTTCCTACCACTGTCCCACGACACCACAAGTATTTTTTTTACAAAAGGAGGGGGGACAGGAGGTAAGTAGATAGGAATGCCTAAGAAAAGCACGAGATAAATCTCGAGGTAGCTATGTGCCACAATAATTAACATAATATTATTTTTTTTAATTTTTATAAACTAATGTCAAGAATCCAAAAATTGTTGTTCTAAGCGAGAATTTGCTCCTTATTGCTAAAATAATATAATTCGTTTGCAACTATTAGTATTAAAATATTAGTAATTGATTCGGACTATGTAAACTGTTGGCCTAGGATAGGAGTAGCCCTAGGGAAGGTTATTGAATAGTATTCGAACAAGAGCAAACAAAAAATAAATCAGGGCAGATTTATTCCTTAATATTTGACTCATGCCATTAAAAAACGAAGCAAGTGGGTGCAAACATTTTACTATTTATATTTTAACGTTTTCATAAGTGTAATTTTGAGTTTAATCTTATTTATGCTATATAAGATTAAGAGTAACTCAAAATGAAAACTTGAGTTGAAATGTGATTTGATCTTATGATTAAACGGATCAACTATTTTACTGAGGGAAAAGGGGTGACTATGGTAAAGAATTGATCTTCAACACACTTCAATACATACCCTTCAAGAAAATAAATGTATATAAAGAAAATATATCGAATTTTTATCAATCTTTTAAATTTGATTATTTGATATAACTCTTACGGTGCTAGTACGTAATATTTCATCTATTCTAAGATGAATATAAAGACCACCACAACAGTTTTTGAAAAAAAAAGGATAAAGTGGATGGTTTTAATATCATCGGTTTCAGACTATAGTCCAGTCAACGAAGACCAAAAAAGCCCGAATAGGGGAAATAATTCGTGTAGTCACAAATTTTTGTACATAGGTAGAGAGGGGTGCCATGAACAACATACTAAAAATCCCCACCGGTGGGGGGCGAGCGGGGGCGTGGGGGTCCCTAAAGGTCACTTTTTTATGTTTTTCTTGAATAACTCGAAAACTACGGACTCTAGCGGGAAAAAGTCTATATACAAAATTAAACAACAATAAATTTTATACAAAAAATGAATTATTCATTTTTTATCTAGACTGAATGGTTGGTGAGATACAGGGGCTGGAAAAAGCGCTATTTTATTTAATAAATAATTTAACAGTATAAAATGAATATTTAATGTTCAGTTAAGCGGGTGGAGATCAATGTAACATTTTTGCACAACATCTAAGTGCCAGCAGTGCTGTAATAAGAGATATATTATGTACTGGGGATGTAGGG